>VXBW01000362.1:1005949-1036595 GCA_013400375.1 Thinocorus orbignyianus | reverse complement strand
CTGTATTTCAGTTTTTGCTCATTGCCTCTTGTTTGTTCACTGGGCACCACTGAAAAGAGTCTGTCTTCATCTTTTCACTGCACCCCATAAGGTATTTATACACATCGACTCGATCTCAATCACTATTGGCCTTCTCTTCTCCAGACTGAACAGTCCTAGCTCTCTCAACCCCTCCTCGTATAACAGATGTTCTATACCCTTTGCTGAACTTGCTCCAGTAAATCCATATGTCTCTCTTGTACTGAGAAGCTCAGCATGCGGCACAGCACTCAAAATGCATTTCACTAGGCCTGGGAAAGAGGAATGCACCTCCCTTGACCTGCTGGCAAAACCGTGCCTAACACAGCTCAAGATATTGTTAGCCTTTCCTGTTGTGAGGGCTCATTTGTGGCTCATAATGTACTTAGCATCCATCAGAACCCCCACGTCCTTCCTTGCCAAGCTGCTTTCCAGCCATTCAGACTAAACCTGGTCCTGATACATGGGTCTGCTCCTCCCCAGGTGCAGAACTTTGCATGTGCCTGTGTTGAATTTAAGGAGGCTTCTGTTGGTCCATTTCCTCAGCCTGCTGAGGTCTCTTCAAATGGCAGCACAACCATACGGTGTGTCAGCTACTGCCTCCAGTTTTATAACATCTGCAAACAGGTTGCAGTTGAACAGAATTGGCCCTGGTATTGAACCCTGGCACACACAACTAGTGACTGGCCTCCGGCTGGACTTAATGTGGCTGATCACAACCCTCTTGGCCTGGCAGTTAAGCCAGTTTTCAGTCTATCTCACTGACCACTTATCTAGTCTGTATTTCACCTGGTTTTACATGAGGATTTTATGAGA
Organism: Thinocorus orbignyianus; assembly: GCA_013400375.1. Lineage (NCBI taxonomy): Eukaryota > Metazoa > Chordata > Aves > Ciconiiformes > Thinocoridae > Thinocorus > Thinocorus orbignyianus. Next base: position 1,035,761 of record VXBW01000362.1, on the reverse strand, counting down.
GACTGTGTCAAAATCTGAAGTCAACATAAAAAAAATCAGCTTATCTGCTGAGCTGGTCAGCTCATTGTGGAAGGCTACCAGCCTGTTCAGGTATGATGTCCCCTCTGTAAATCCATGTTGACTACTCTCCATTGGCTCATTTTCCTTAATGTGATTTTATTTACTGCCAAGGTTGTGAGTATTTGGGTACAGGCAGCTCAAAGATACACCCACTAGTGCTGATTTCCCGGAAAGGGTATGAGAGCTTCGCCGTCATGATGTCCTCTCTTATATAAGTTTAGAACCTTGAGTTGGCCTCCCTTTAGCCCTGTTTTGTTGATTGCAAGGTCTCTTTTGTCCATAGTTGGAACTAAGTGTTGTTAAGATATTAACTAGGAGAGTCTAAAATTATTCTTTCAAATTTAGGGAGAGATCCTATGCATTCCATTAGACAATTATTTATCCAAGTTCTACATCATCACAGCTGTTCATTAATGTATAATGGTGGTTCTTTTGCTGGGGGTTATTAAAAGCAGTATTGGCCATATGTGCTTACATTTAAAAAAAAAATAGCGCTGTGCTTCTTTTGGTTTTGAACTCTTTCTTAAGTGCATCATTAGCATTCAGAAAGAATTATAACAAGATAATGACTGGAAAATAACCTTTCTAATGATTGCTGTTGAATTTTTAAAAAATGATACATAGGCAATAAAGACTTTAAAACCCTCTTTCATTGTATATCTTGGTGAATGCATATGTACCTATAGGCCTTCTTAGGAAAGATCTTCTTAGGAATGTGGGCTTTACCTGACAAGGAACAAAGCTCATTACCGCCAGAGTAATCAATAACTCCTGCTAATGTGTTCAGCTGGCGACATAGACCAGATCAATAAAACCTGCCACATGCTTTTGTTTTAGGAAATGAAACCTTTTAGTTCTTAATTAAGGGAGAGACCTCACATCCTTAATGATGTTTGCAATGACTATTGCCACAGAGGACAAGGAGAACCAAGTCTGAGGTTTGCTCTAAAAGAATTTGACAAAGTAATAAGAGAGTTGAGCCAAAACTGATCTAAATTTGTTTAATTTATTTTAATGCAGGAAGACGGGGAAAAATTGTTCAAGAAGAAGGAGAAGTATTCTGATGAATTACTGTGATTATCAGAGGAAATAACACTTCCATTAGTACAACGTGTGTGTCTGCAATCTGGCAACAAAGGATACAGAATCCAGCCATGCAGGAATGCTTTGTGTGGTACTGATTATGGGTCTTTAAGACATGGCCACTGTAAAATGTAAGTTATTATTTTTAGCTTCATGTCTGTTTTTTTTCTTCTGACTTCTGTATAATTATATAGACCGGTGCATTTTCTGCAAGGCAGTTAAGCTATGGGAAAGTACATGTGGAGTGGAGAGCAGGAGCAAGTTAACAATAATGTCTGCACTGAAAATGTCTCAGCTATGTACAGCTAATAAAAAGACAAACATATGAGTGGGAATGAATTACTTTAAATGTTTAATAAAATATCTGATTTGCATAATACATGAAAGATGCAAACAGGCTTGTACACATGGGTCTTGATTATGGTTTTATTGTTTTTTTCCAATGCTAGTATGTTGGAAAACAGATCAAATGCTTATATAACTGCAACTAACTCTTTGATGCCCAACATAGTTTCTATAATAGATTTGCTGCAATGAGTTCTTAAAGATTCAAACATGGTTTAAGAGCAGCGTATCTAGAGGCTCAGATGTGCAAAGCATCAAAAACTTCACAGAAAGTGAGTAACAGTTCATCCATCTAAGAAGGTGTGGGGATATGGAAGGAAACATGGGACTCAAAAGGAGAATTACTATGCATTTGCATAGCAACCTAACAATGCCAAAGCTTCCATTACCAGCAATCCTGCAAATGCAAATCTATATGCCTAATTTTACTCACATGAATGATCATTTGCAGGACCAAGCTCAGAAATCATCATTATTAACTGAGAAATAGAAGGCTCTAAAAGCAAAATGATTGACTCCCCTTTCATTTGCATAGTACAAGCCACCACTAAATGTGCTGAAAGCAGTAGTATTATAGTAGTTTAAAAACAAGACATTAAATTTAGGCTAGATATGCATACAGGGAACAGTGTGATGTGGAGGAGATCAAGACAGGTAAAGAAGTAAAGGAATTATGTTTCGTGCACAAAAAAGAGGTACAAAGCGTGCAGTTTCTCAAAGTAATTTTTTTAAAAGATATGCTGTTGTTTGAGAACAACTCTTGCATCTGAAGTGCAAAATTTGACTTATGTAAGACCTGAACTTTGGACGGCAAATGATTACATTTTTTTTGTTTGTTTGTTTGGGGGGGGTCGTTTGGTTATTTTTTGTGTTTGTTTGTTTGTTTGTTTGTTTGTTTGTTTGTTTGTTTCTTTTATGGTGTGCAGTTTTGGGGTTGGGATTCTTTGGTTGGTCTTGTTTTGGGTTGGGGTCTTTCCTGTTGGTTGTTGTTGTGGTTATTTATTTTTTTTTGCATTTTTGGTGACAATGGCGTTGGAGCAGTTTTGGCTGAATAAAGACAAATAACCTAGCTAGTATTTTAGCTTACCGTACAACTTTTTAAGCTTAAAAAAATTATGAAAGCAAGCACCGAAACTTGTGGGAGTCCTGCTTTAGCAGGGGAGTTGGACTAGATGATCTCTAGAGGTCCCTTCCAACTCTGGTAATCTGGTGATTCCGTGAACTAAAACTTGGATTTTCTGATTCCATATATTGTAATTGCTTATTTTGGTGAATAACTTATTTTCTTGGAAAAATGATCTACCTGTACTTATCATTGAAAGCAACACAGTGGACTGTTTCATAATGTTTCCTACCTATCTCTTAGCTAGCTTCAAATATAGGCATCTAAGATTGATTCAATATCTTACATATAGTCATTGACTAAATTTCAGTTTCCCTACAGCATCTGAGACATCAAAATATAGGTTGGATCTGACAGAAGACCACGGATCAACCTCCTGCTTTGCTGGTTGGATACCACATGGTATGTCTATACTAGATGTCCACGTGTAGGCAAATAAGTTGTTTTCCAAGTCAAAGATAATTTCTTTTATAGCCAGCGGAGAAACAGAGGTGAAAGGAGCTAACTTCTAGAAACACCTTTTTAAGATGTCTGTGTTAAGATGAGAAGAAACATATGGGAAGTGCTGGTGGCAAAATAAGGTGCTTCATGATTTGCCTAGGTCTTTACCTAATTCTTTAAAAGAAAAAAAAAAAAAAAAAAAGAGTTCTACCTCCCATGCAAGCAATAGCACCTCTGCATGCTTTAATAATATATTCTGTCAGAAGCCACACAGGACCTTGCTGTTAACTTGAATGATAGCAAGGGTGGACATTTTATTCATATGAATTAAGGTACAACAATACAGTAATTATTCTCCCACACTTTCTATTTTTGAACAAGCTATTTCAAGCCTCAAATTTTGCATGCTTCCAAATATCTTTAGGTGCTCATATAACACACCACTGACAAATAGAAAACAGCCTATTTTAGAAGATTATGCTATGTGAAATACAAGCTAACTTTCCGAGAAAATGAAGAGGGGAAAAATAGCTCTAAGAGGCTATATTTCAACCAGATGAGGAAGCTTAGTAAAGATATATGATCAAAGCAATTTAATATATGCCTGCCAGAAATAATAAGTACATATTAAAATTTCCACTTTTAACTTTGGGTAAGGTTGTTTAAAGATTTGCATATATCCATAGTTGTTGAACATTTTTCGTTCTACAGAATCCATGAAACAACTTGTAACTCAATAGAATACAGAAAAAAGAGAGTCAAGAGAAGAGAGGATTCCAGTGAGACTTTCAGGATTAACATGCCTGTGCTGAATATTTCATTAGCCAGGGATAACAACAGATAATTAAGAAATCAGGCAAAGTTTTATTATACATCATTTTATAATTCATGCGGGTGGGCCATAAAATTACAAGCATTTGTACTTTTAAAAAACTAACCGTGTGTTTAATGCAAATGTAATCATGCTAATGTGTTTCACATTCTTTAAAGTGCACATTGGGAGAGTGGGTAATAATGAGAGGCTTTGTAAATAAAATCACTGGGAGATGTAGCACTAGATGTAGCACTACTAAAGCATGTTATCTATGGCAAAATTTGGAGGGGATAAAAAATGACCTATAACCAGCTCTTCATTTGCCTTTTTTAACACTCAGGTATTTTAGGACTACATTTTTCTTTTAGTATTCCTTTATCTGTTTGTGCTCCCAGTAGAAGCACTAGCCCAGTCAGATCTCTTCTCCCCTTTGCAGAGGCCTTGGCTATGTAAGACCAGAAGAATGTAATGAACAGAGGCAATGAGGACGTGTTCATGCCTTTACACTTTAATGCAGCCAGTGAAGTGGAAGGAGATGAGCTCTTCTGAACTGCCTCGAGTGGAAGCTTTGGTGACTCGAATGGGAACCTTAGTTTAGGTGGATAAAGTTATCTAACACGGTTATAAATAAAGCTATAATAAATAGAAACTGGAAGGTGATTAGTTGACTAAGGCTAGTTGTTACATTAATTTCTAAACCCAAGTTGCCAGTGGCTTCTAGGGTACCACAGAATTTCCAAAATATAATCTTCTGATGAATGGCAGCTGGAGGGAACTGGAAATAGCCTAGACCTAAAATGGCACAAAACAGCTACGTTTAGACCACTGAATCCCACCATGGGTACCTATGTTCAGGTGAATTGAAGACTTCTCCATTCCCCACTAACAATATTGAATAGAATTAGATGAATTATGATATCTATTGTACTCTTAGACCTTAATAATTAGTTAATAATTAAACGTTCGTGTCTTAATCTCAAATAGGTTCCTAACATCAATGCCTAAAGGTGAGGAATACAATTGTAATGAGACCGACAGATTGACAGTCTGCATCAGGTAGAATGTTGCCAACAGGTCAAGGGAGGTGACCTTTCCCTTTGCTCAGTCCTGGTGAAGGACATCTGGAGTGCTGTACCCAGTGCAGGGCTGCCCAGTGCAAGAGAGACTTGGACTTACTAAAACAAGTTCAGCAAAGGGCCACAAAGGTAATCAAGGGTTTATTAAAAAACTGCAGAGTAAATATGGGAAAAGCATGCATGGTACCTTCCCTTAATAGTCTTCCATTGTATCATTCACACCCCAAGTTAGTACCAATTACTCCATTATTTAGACATAACATGTTCTAAAACGAAAAAAAAGGTAATTATCTTCTCTTGATAGCTGTGAAGGCAAATGATTGAACAAAATTCACCTGCAGAAAGATGCATTGGTGTAGTTTCAGTTTTACTTTGCTAAGTCTTTGCTTAAATGTCTTCACTGAGTTGTTTCTGTACAAATATAATCTTGCAGCAGTGGCTCAACTACACACATGCATTCAGCCCTTTGTGATATGAAATGTAGTTCTAAAAATTTTATTTTTTTTTTTCACAGAGGAGTATGTGGGGCAGGCGGTGAGATTTAAGATGGCAGTGTACCTTCTCTCACTTGAAGACTGTAAACTCTCCACAGAAATCTTCTAGCTTTAATCCCATTGTGTTTAAGATTATATTGTAAATAGCTGAATTACAGGGGGAAAAAGTTAATTTTATGGCTGCATCCCCAACTTCAGTTTCAGTTCCAAAAGTGTAAATTTTATTTGTAAACTGCTACTTTGTTTTTCAGTTTAAGACAAAGCCTTTCATTTAATGAAGAGTGATTTGTATTTTCACTCGATGATATTGTAGTCAAAGCTCTTTCTAAGGCAAGACCTTCCAACATTAGGCTTAGAAAGATTTTTTTGTTTTAAATTATTATAGCTGACTCATAAACCCTGAAAAATGAGTCTTATAATGGAAATGCTGACATAACATTAACCATAGCAGCAAGAATAGCACCATAGTAATTTATTTACATGTTGCTTTTCAATTACTTTGTATGCTATTGTTATCATTTTTATGGCAAGTATTATTTTTCAACAAGTTTCTGATTTGCAATTTTATACTGCAATCTTTACAGTTGGCTGGGGTCTTCTTACAAATTAATTACACTGTTCAAGGAAATTGCTTAGGCCTAGAAAACTGACACAATTTATTATTGTTTCCAAAGGGAAAACTTAATATCTTCACTACAGTGTGGGCCCAGTACTACTGTTGTTGTCTCTGTAGTGGTAAGCATAATAAGACAAATAATAATGTAATAATAATTCTTACAAATCATCAGCAGACATCTGTTCCAGTCAGAAAAGATTGCTGGCCTAATTCTTTTTTCAATTCCAAAGATTTAATATAGGTACAACTCCAATTTCTGTGAATTTATTACAGATTGCACCACTTAGAAGAGCTAAACCTATCTCTTTTCTAATGGAATGAACTAAAATCTGGAGGAATATATATAAACCTCAGAATTAAAGCTCAAGATTTATGGAGAAGGAGAGGGCAAGGACTTTATTCATAACAGAATTATTGGAAGAATAATTACACTATCTTAGGTGTCCATAAACTATTAACACAGAAGTAGAAGCAAGTACTTCAAATCTTAATTCATGATCAATATGATGGCTTAACTGTCATCACAGAGACTTTGTGGGATATGCTGCACCTCTGACATGAGTATAGAAGAATAAAATTTGTTCAGGGAGACAGGCAAGGAAGTGTGCTTTATATTGAACACGTAAATACTAGTTTAGGTGTTACATGAGACTACACTGATTGAAAATCTGTGAGTAATGTTAAAAAAGAAACAGAAAAGAGAACTGCTATGGCTGGGGATTACTCTAAGCCACCAAATGCATGCAATCAGTAAAACCCAAGAGAGAAGCCTTTTTGTAACTAATAGAAGAATGAGCAAAGTGTCATAACTGGTAATAAGGGAATATTTAGATATAAAGAAGCCTGTTGGGAGTAGGAAAAAGGGAAATGAATAGTTCAGGAAGATTTTGGAATTAGTTAAGAAGTTATTTAAAGAAAAGTTGAAGACATGCATGAGACAGGCAAGCTCTTCTGTACTCAATCTATTAAAATGGGAAGAAGCTGCTGAAATGTAGGTGAGAGTGACAATATTATAATACGATCCCTAACAGAACACTGGCTAGAGAACCACAAAGGAAGACCAAGGAACTCCAAGAAAAGAACAAAAACCCTCAGAACTAGTAAGGAAGTGTGTGCAGGAGGGATGATAACTTTTAAAACAAGTAAGTGCAAATTATTCCATTTCTGATCGTGGCTAAGGGAAACAACAGCAGATTAACTAACTTAAATCAAGTTATCTTTGCTGTTCTTAAATTAAAGTAGGAAAGTTCACAAAATGCTGACATGACCAAATACTGAGAAAAAGTATTTGCATGGGACTGTAGGCCCTCATGAGAAAAGAGATGCAACTATGGAGGGATTTCTGATAAAAGCACTGCTGTGTAAACTCATTAACAATTAAAGGAAGGAAGGTGCTAGTTTGCTAGTGAGTGGTGGGGAATTTGGTGTGCTAACAAATATGTTTGCAGTCTTATATGTACCACTTCCACTGGGAAGATACTATATCAAGGTAAACATATTCTGATTTATAGCACTGAAGGAGTATGAAGGAGAACTTGTTTTTTTTCTCGGTTAGTCAGTTTCTTTCCCCTAGATTCATTTTACCTGATGTTTCACGATGTTACAGAAAATGTCAAAATATCCCTCTTCAGTTTTGAGATCTTCTTACTTCATCTATATTATTTGTGCTATCTGTCCTATGGTAACATTTAGAAGTTGAAGAAATTACAGTATAAGTAGACAAGACAGCAAAGAGTGCAAGAAAGGCTTGTAACATTCCTCTGAAGTATGTGTTTTTCACTCATACTGCCTATCCACACTGACTGTCTACTGCAACTGTGCCAGGGGATGAATAAAACAAGCACAGAAGAAAGAGTCATTTTGACATGCAGGGGAGGGTTTCAGAGACTTAGTAGCACCAATCCACAATTATCTATGCAGAGGGGAGATAGTACATATTACATGCATAAACTTGTAATTATATTTCATCAGGCATTCCCGGGCACTGCCTGATAAGGGGTGTATCTGGATACATCGATATAGTGAGGTTAGAAGAAAGCAATATCTCTACTATTCTTGTATTATCTTAAAAGAGCAATGACTGGTTCTCCTCTTTGCTCACCTCATTGATATGTAGTTTTGTACATAGTGTGATGCTGTTGACTCCCTGGATGCGTCCTGGCCTCTGCCTGCTCTGTTTAGTTGAAATATAGCTCACCCTCTGCGGTGAGATCCTACTTTACGTACATTAATTTTGACAATGCAGGCGTTCCAAGGGGGCATCTCTCAAATTTCCTGAGCAGCTAGATTTTGCCTCCTAGGCAGCCATAGGAGGTACTGCCAGGAGGGTTTTAGATCATGATTCAAAGCTCACAGGAATGCCTGCTCTCTTCCACTGACTTTGCAGGATCATGGATCAGGCCCATGGTTAATTAGGATATAACTAGTTAGGGTATAAAAGGCTTATCTCTGCACTAGAAAGAGTTCCAAGGAGCAATGACAGGTAGGGAACTCCAAAAACACCTTGACATGCTTGACCCTCAGGCCATTGTAGGAGAGTGATGACCCCCTCAAATTTTCATTCCCACCCCAAAAGATGTTAGGGAACGAGAGCAGGGAAAAGCCCCAGTGACCCTGCCACCGGCATGAACCTCGACCAGTCCCCACGGAATTGTCCTAGAGAAACCTTTGCCTGAGGGCCAGGGGATACCTTTCACCACAAGCCAACATGAGGTCTCCACCACCTCACAGACTGAGCGGTCACTGCCATCAAGGGGATGGGGGTCAGTGGGGGAAGGGAGGCAAGGGGAAAGGTATTTTGATTACAAAGGATTTAATGCATGTTTTAGAGACAAACCAATGGTAGGGAAAGGAAGGGATCAAGGTGGTTTGGGGAGTAACAAGTTGGAAAATAGAGGGAGAAGTGGACAGAGGAGCTGGCTGTGAGCAAGCAGGGGCTGGTCAGTGCACCTGCTTGGCCATGGCCTGTGCCTTACCATTTCTTGTTATTTTCCTGAATGTAGAGGTGTCTGTGGGTCTCAGGAACAGTGTGTCCCACTTGTGTGTGTGTGTACATTCAAGGGTGTTGGTACCTGCAGCTAAAGTGGGGCTGTGACCTTGAGGGTTTGTATGTGCCAGCAACTGGGGAGACTGGAATCCAGAAGTAGCTTCTGTGCAGACTAAGCTCAGCTACTGAAGCTGTCCACTTTGTACATAAGTATGTATATACTCCCATCAAAAAATCTTCACCTTGCTCAGCTGAAAAAGAGAGTAGGAGGAGGCTGTTGGTGTTTATGTGAGTGTCCTGTGTGTCTGTGGTGTTCTGTGTGGCTGACTGTGAACATGTATATGTATGTGTGGGTGGTGTATGCATGTGCTTCATGAGCGTGTGTTTATTTGGAATAGAAGCTCAGCCTCGTTGCTGGTTGGACCTGTGAACATGGAGTTGTCACAGTCTCACCCCTGGTAGACTTCTGGTTTTGGCAACTTCTTAATATCTATACAACAAGGATTTCATTAATTTACCCAACCAAGCACTGCATATCAAAGTAATGAACCTTACTTAATTCCATATTCCCTGAAATGGTCTTAGAGCACACAAACATTGAATGACATACATAAAATATAGCCATATTAAAATGAAGATTAGGTTTATGTGTCTCTTCTCTCTGTTTGTATGTATTTACACAGACTGTAGACTTAAACTACAACCCACATTGTTTAAAGAAAAGACTAAGCTATAACTAGATTCTCCAGGGAGATGGTGGTTAAGAGGTTTAGCAGCTCAGTTCCTAAATCTATTATAATGTACAGTTAAAATCCTAGAGTCACAATGGTTATGACTTGGTTATTCTTCTGTAATCAAGGTTATTTTGTCAGCACCAGATCTTCTGTTCTTTCTTCTCTACTACTTTATTCTTGAGGGATGCCAAGTGAAAATAAATGGTAAGGGGAAATGAACAAACAAACAGAAAAATCCAGAAAAATAGAATCAGTGGTTCTCAATGTTTGAATACTTTTAACAAGTTGCTATAGAAACGACCTTCCCATTGATAATATGAAAATCATTGAGTTCAGAAGACTTCTAATTTACTTTGTAAAGTCAAATTCCATGTGAATATTCACATTTTATGAAGGTCAAATGTAGTCTAAAATTGCACATTTCACAGCCAACATTTGTACCTATACTTTCCAAATAAGTCAACTTTTGTCTGCCATGTAAAATCTAAAACATGCTATTAGGCAATACAATGCATACGATGACCAGCTCTATTGCACTGTGATGACTCAATGCTCATAACAACAGAGACCTGAAAAACAACAGAACATCTTAAAAAAAAAATAATCTAAAATAATTTCCAGACTTTTTGTCTCTACTTTTCTAGCTATTTCCAACCTTTCATTGAGAATAAAAGAAACTCTACATAATTTCATTTAAAGATATTTTCTTCTCATTTGTAGCAATAATTTGGTGATTATTACTTTATAATCTAAGGTTAGATTCTGAAAACCTCTTATTCTTTACTCTGTTTCACAGAAATAAAGGCACTGTTCAATAAGAATGAGGTTATCAGGACCTAGCCCTGCTGGAGAAAACCTTAGGCAAAAAAATGTGTTCACACAAACCATTCATTAAATGACTGTGAATAATGAAGAAATTAATAGAAAATGCTGTCTATTCACAGACAATTCAGTAACTGTTTGCTTCAAATAGTTCACACCAGCAACACATATAATCTCTCCAGCTGTATGCATATTTTGGATTAATAGGGGATTTTTCAGACCCATTTTCTCCCTACATCATCCGTTTGTTTTGTTCTGTTTGTACAGTTTGCACAAAATTGCTCAGCTTGTGGTCTATAGCCGGCAATTAACACCACTTAACAGCTGTTAAATAGGGTAATCGCCTGTTGTTATCCTCATGTAGCTCAATTCAGGCACTAATTGCTCTCCGTGCACCGCTCATAAACCCACCAAAACACCAGGTATGATTTGCTGAAGATGATCTGATGTGAAATGGGCTTTCCTTTCCCACCCTCTCCGCAAAGATCAGTTCGACCGGCTGCTAACACCTGCCGAGAGTGGGAGCCTCGGGAAGGATTTCCCCTTGTGGAAATCAGGGGGTGGATAAATTCTCAATTAGTCAGGTTTGGTGGCAAAGAGGAATTGCGGGTAAAATCACAGGCAGCAACTAATGCCGGTGTGAATGGCACTGGCTCGATCGCTGCCCTGGTTTGAAGTGAGAGAAGGAAATAAATTATGAAGCACAGCATCTCCTGTGATCACCACGTAACTCTCAAACGGACGGCTCATTCCTTTTCCTGACTACTAGCCTGAAGAAGTTTCTCGCACAGATGAGACAGAAATATTTTTGACTGCCAAAACAGGCTGTCTAAAAACAGAAGAACGATAGTAGCAGAAATACATGGAATTAAATTAATTATTTATTAACATTAGCAGAATGAAATCATGTAATTGCGGTATATTATTTACCTGTGGAATACATTTAACGTGCCTTTTTTTTTTTTTTTTTTTTTTTTTTTTTTTTTTTNTTTTTTTTTTTTTTGTGAAGTATTCTTGAGGCACCAGTAATAAGTAATGTGAATATATTTCAAATATATGCAGATCTCTTGGCTTGCAGCTACGTGTAGAAGAGAACTATGCCTCCCAATGCAAATGAAATATGCTTTCTAATTAATGGGGAACTTACAAGGGCAGCAGTTGGAAGTAGAAGAGGTGGTTTTTATTCCCTTTACGTATCTCTTTGTGGCATATTGAATGTGGTTCTAGAATAAGTAATGTAAAGTGAATCTTGATATCTTGAATTTACCTCAGATATCCTCTATGACCCTTGTGCTGGTCACTTATGCCGGATACTTTAGAAACACTTATTGATTTCAGGTTTCCTCTATTTCAGACAGCTACTAGTCTATTTAGAAAAGATAACGATGACTTGTAACCCCTGAAGACATGTATAAGAACTCCAGACCCTCTATGCCATTGGATGTTAGTTTTCTCCATGTGCTTCAAAGGAAGCATGAGCAAGCAGAAATATACAAAAATGGTTACTGCATTGAAAACAAAACTAAGACTCTCCCTGTGCTTCTTTAATATTAATTCAAACACTTGCAAGAGAATAGGTATATTGAAGGAAGCAATTTTTGGTGGTATGTGAAGACTTGAAATAGGATGTTATTCATCGTTCCCTTCAAGACAATTTAAATGTTTCAGGTAAAGATCCAGACTGGAGGGATGAGGTGTATTGACTTTGGTATGAGCTAACACTGAAAATAAAACAGAAAAGATTTTGTTTACATTGATAATTGATTTTCTTCATTGCCTTTCTGCTAATCTGACAAAGTTGTTTGAATGCTGTTTGCATGTGTGTACATGTAGTAGGTTCAAGCATCAATTTCAGCAACTATAACCTTTGCATATAATTCATATTACAAAAAAACCCCAAACCTAAAAAACAACACAAAACCCCTGAGCAGATCCTAAAGAGTAAAGAACACAAAGCAACACAAATAGCTTGCAAGTTCAAATTCCCAAATATTGAATGAAATTGAAATGCGTCTGTTACAGGTCAGATCTATTTCCCTGTACAAATTTGTACTATGAATATATGCTCATTTCTCTTAAAATGCTTTGCATCAGCAGAAGAGGAATAAAGAAGTTTAGCATGAATTCATTGTTTTTACTGTGAAAATGGTGTGTCTAAGCATAATGCTTCTATCTGCAGTCCTAGTTTCCAGAAGTTACTAAACTGAGTTCTTTTGTTCTCATACAACAAAGGGAAAGAATTACAACTTTAATAACAGCCAGCCTGCTGATCAGAGAGACCTATATGGCCTTCAGCAGCTCCTACTAAAAAGAAGGTCTGAAAACTGAGTTCTGTTCCATAGAATTAGGTGTGTGTGTGTATACATATATTTGTAAAATATGGTTATTTCCAGGCTGAAATCTCTTGATAAACCTGCCTTGATAATTTTTTTACAGGTGAATCAAAGACTACTCTGAACACTCAAGGTAGAGTTACCTATTAGTACCTACTGACTTGGTCATTAGAATAATCATTCTGAAAGCAGGGTGAGATTCTAAAACTTTTCCTACACAAAAAGGCTCAGATTTACCCCTTTATTCGTCCCGGAAGGCTGGGATCAGGTGAATAGTTTAGTGGCAGTGCCTCAGGGTTCACAGAACACCTCCCTTGGTCCAGAAATTTCACAAACAGCTTCATGTCGTCATAATTTGTCATTTGCTGCTTGCAGCAGGCTTAAATCCTTTACAAACTGATGTCTCTCCCCATTTGCCTAAACTCTGCAGCAACACAGTGCAGCAGATACTCTCTGAGAGTCATCAACATTACCTCTAATATTACCCAGTAAGGTGGAAGCAGCAACATAACAGATTTTCCAGGAGTTGCTACAGCCAAAATACACAGAAAAGATTTTCTCAAAGCCGTTATGCACTGCTCAAGAATTTGTTGCTTTAGGCAAGTGCCTAATATACCTATAGCTGTGGTTATTATACGTAATCTCAAATGCAAACATGCCAGAGATTTTCCATTTAATGGACCATCCAAAATCCCATGAAACTTCAAAGAAAAAATCCAGTACTCAATTGAGTTTTGGACAGAATTGATATGATAGATCTTCATGAGAAAAAGGAAAGAAAATAAAGGAAATTGTGAAAATGCGTTTTTTCTTTGTTTTTGTTTTGTTCATTCCCTCTTTTTTGGAAGTGTTTAACAAATTTTTTTCAGATGTTTTACGGCACTGTTTGAAATGGGCATAGGCACAAGATAACTTTCCAAAACACTGGTCATGTTTCACACATCATCATCAGTCTATTTCATTAAGAGCATTGAAATTCAGGCAGTTATCAGCACTTTGCATCTAAGTGTTATTTTTATGTTTTTAACTGGTATTACTCTTCTCAAGTGCAACAAATTATACTTCAGCCAAGTCGGGTAGGATCAGTATCCAGCAGACTACCAGTAATGTGGAGTTTCTACTTCTGTTAACAAAAAGTAGAAGGTAAAACCTGACACTGTTTAAATAATTTGCCTGACAACTGCCATTTGGCCAAAGGAATAGTACAAATGAATACTGTGAAATGCCGTGTTTGTCCATGAGGGATGATTACTGGGAGAAATCAATGACCAAATAAAAAAAATCAGCTTTTATATTGGAAAGAACCTTTAAGGTCCGGCAAGTCTCCTATTTATCAGTTATTGATAAGCTTGATAAATCAAGAGTTTATTATGGACATAACTGAGTTGTTCTTTTGACTAAGCACTAAATAACAAAAAAATCAAATCACCTCTATTTTTTTTTCCCAAAAGATTTTAGTCAAGTTCAGAACTAATGTGTATTTCAGTTCAAATAATAAAATAGGTAGTTAAACCCATGCTACTTCATAGTGAAGTGCATTAAGTTTTGATTGATGTTATAAATCTTGTTCTTTTGAAAAATAGAAAGACATAAATTGAAAATTCAACAGTTGAAATATGTCATACAGGACTATGTCTGCCTTGCATTTCAAAAGTCTCTTTTTGGACACCATATGCAATGTGGGCAACTATTTTATGACAAGTATTGGCATTTCAGCGGATAGCTAAACCCACAATATTATTATAGGTTAAACCCTCCACATCTTTTATATCACGAAACAAAAATAAAAGGAATTTCCATATGTAGTGTGCCTATACACTCCTCCACTCTGTAACACCTTGTGGGAAGAAGTCCTGGAGCAGATTGTGGTTAAGGCTCATTAATATTCTCTGCTACTGAAGAGCAATGACTGCTGGCAGTTTAGCAGAAATCATGTCAGCCACTGACACTGTTCTGGCCTTGAGATGTATAAATCATTTACTGCTGTCTTATTTCCATAGCAAGTGAGCAGATGTAGAATGGGATGGTAGGGATATGCTTTCACTTACTTTTGGCTGACAGACATTCTGGCTTCAGGAATTTCTGATGTCTAGCTACCTTTTCTTACTCTTGCGCTTCCTTTGCAGTTCTGTCAGTAATTTTAAATCGGGCTGGAAAAAGCAAGTTATTAGCCTGCATCAGTTTACTGATCTCTTTAAGCCAACAGTTCTTAGGATATCTGTGAGGGGTGAGTGCAATAGGTTGTAGGAAGTGCTTCTTGGCATCAAGAAAAGTATTTGGAACTGTATACCAGATTAAAATTGACAAAAATTGGTTTAAATTTGCAAAATGTGCTTTGCACAATGGAGGTAGAGCTGCTTTTCTCAAGAAGGTTGAAGGTTTCTTGCTTTAACGAAGAAAGATTTTCTGGATAATTCCAAATCTTAAAGATCTTCTCTTTTCCAACAAAAAACAAAAATGTGCTAAGAAATCTGTGATATCTCTGCAGAAATCTCTGAAACAGCCTGTAGAAATACAGCAAAACCGCTTTTGTTGTACAGCTATAGAAATGTATTCAGTGCCTCCCTTCACTGAAGTAATTGACAACATATCTAGTCATTATAGTAAGAACAGTATAGGATAATTAGTATTTATTACTTTTCCATTAAGAGTGCCATTTCATCCTTTGTCTTGCATCCAGTCTGTCTTATACCCCAAAACCTAGAAGACTCTAAAAAGGTGATGGGAAGGAAGGAAATTCTTTTCCACATAAAGCTCAATTACAGCATATAATTTATTGCCACAAGATATTATAAAGGCCAAAAGTACAAATTGGTTAAAAAGGAAATTGGACCTATGCACAAAAAATAAGTCTTTTGTGTCTGCTAAACATGATCCTAAGGATGTAACCTCTGGCTTGGAAAAGTCCCTGAACTACAGATTATGGAAATTCAGCAGCTGCATGAGGACCAGAATTGCTTTATCTAAGCCTTATCCTATACACTCTTTTTATTTCCCTCTGACTATTTTTGATGGATAAGTGTCATTTCTGTATGGCCCTATATGGCAGCTTTCACTCTGCTTCAGATTTTTCCTGTGCTGGATACAACCTAGTTAGGTGACAGTTGAGCAACCAGAGTCTGGGAAAAATTAAAGGAATGCAGTAGAGTCAGAATGCTATTTGCAGTACATTTTTGTTAAGTTTATCAATTATTTACTTCAGTCCCCCCAGTAATTAGTCCAATCAGTCTAATACAGATAGAAAGTAATTTTACTTCTCTAAACACTGTTTTCTCTTCAAGAACATTTTAAGTACTGATATTTAGTTGTGTGTTATTGAAAGGAAATGCAAGAGGCTTCCAGTAGAAGACTTCTGAATAGACAACTGGTTTTGAGGCTTTTTTTTCCCAGTAAACCCCCCCTGGAAATATTTTCCAGTATAGTATATATTCTGAACTGTTTTTCTTTAAAAATAGGGAATCGAAAGCTTATTTTGAAACTGTATGCTAGCGTTTTTGCATGTTGTCTTCCTTGGTACCTGCATAACGTTTAATTAATATTCAGGTTGCCATGGCAGCTATCAAACTATTAATAAGTTAACTATTCAGTGGTGATTTACATATATGATATACCATGTAACTAATTACAAGCAAGTGAACGTGATGTGACATGACATGCCTAATGCAGGCAGCCTCTTTGTAGTAGACTAAAGCCTCATTGTCTTATCAACAATGTTTTGGTCATAAATCCAAAACACAGAACCCTATTAGAAACTGACAAATACTAACTCTATCACAGTCAAAACCTATACATAGACATACCTTCATAAGCAAGGTTTGAAATCCCACAGTTACTTTGCTCAATGTCCCATATCCAAAATCACTAACTGACTGAATTTTGTAGGCAGGCTGGATTTCATTTGTAAAGTTTCTACATTAAAATTAAGCAAATGAGTTTTGCACCAATCATCTGCAAAATCAATAAATACTTCTGAAATTACTGATGTTCACATTTTAAGACTTCAAATAGTTATTGAGAAGCAACATTTTCTTGTCTTGATGGCATATAACAAATTATAATTAATTAGGCTTATTTCATAAAACTATTGGAATAAGATTATACAGACAACTGCAGACTATATGTGCATTTTTGCAAAAAGATTTTCAGATCTATTTGGGAATGTANTCACGTTTTAGCCCAGTAGAACCAGATTGCTTCCAGACACGTGCGTAGTGGTGCAGGCAGCCTAAAGAGGTCCAGGTATTAACCATTAAATTCTTGTATATGCTGAGCAGTGAGGTATCTGAATTTTTATTAAAAAGTAGCAAGTAGTCAATCTGATGTGATAGATGTTAATTCAGGGTTTCTCACAAAGTAAGATGATTCATCGGATAAGACATCTCTCCAGTAACTCATCAGGTAGGATACTCTTGTTAATGTACACATTCAAGTTAACTCCCCCATTTGCATAAGGATATTTTGTTGCGAAGCTAGATGAAAATCCTTTATTACCAATAATAATTTCAAAAATTTTTGTTTATATCTTTTTGTTTTTTATTCATAGTGTTATCTTGCTGCACTAATACAGTCAGTCATCCATGTTCACTCGTAAGGAAAAATTGTATGAAAACTCCGGAAACACAGAAATACCTTCCAATTAATAGAATATTTTACAGTCGTCTAATATATATGCTGAAAATATGATGATGTTTTTGCCTAATGAAACACAAATAATATGGGCTGCACAAGAGATTTGCCTAAAACCATTGCTCAGACTTGCAGACTTACAGATTTATAGACTGTAGACTATAGACTTAGACTTATAGACTATTTAATTTGGGGAGGACCTCCAAAGATCATCTAGTCCAACCACCTGACCAATTCAGGGCTGATCAGGTTAAAGCGTGTTATAAAGGGCATTGTTCAGATGCCTCGTAAACACTGACAGGCTTGGACACTGAACACCTCTCTGGGAAGCCTGTTGCAGTATTTGACCACCTTCCTAGTAAAAAAATGCTTCCTAATATCCAGTCTAAACCTCACGTAGTGCAGCTTTGAGCCATTCCCATGCATCCTACCACTGAATACCAGAGAGAGGAGATTAGTACCTCCCTCTCTACTTTCCCTCCTCAGGAAGCTCTAGAGAGCAATAAGGCTGCTGCTAAGCCTCCTTCTCTCCAAACTAGACAAACCCTGAGTCCTTAGCCACTGTCACAGATGGACTCACACAGAGAAGCAGCGATACTTTTATTGATATAAAATGAAGATTTAACAAAGTTTGATGTTAAATGTGACAGTATTTTGACAAGATTTGATGGCAAAGCACACTTGGTTATTTACTGCACAGAGGACAGGGTCAGAAAAAACTTTCAGAGAGTTCCTGCCATTGAGGTTCAGAAAGGACCCCTTTGTTTTCTAAACTCCTCAGAGAGCAGTTTAGGTGTCTCTGGATCTACTCCTAGTCCCAGACTTGGTCAACGATTTATGTCTAAAGGATTATATATGTTTAATCAATCCTTTATATCATTTAGTTAAGTTTAGCATTCTATTAGTCACTTACTGAGGATTTATTGCAGCAAGGAATCTCTTCATCTCAAGAAGCAACCCTGAGAGGTGTCCCTACTCAAAGAGAGATTCTGGTATGCAACCTGCTGACACGCGGATAGACGGACTCCACAACCTATAAAGTTGTNAGCTCAATAGGCCCAGGACTATTCAGCATTTATGGATTTAAGATGATTGACTTATAGTAATATTTGCATATTGACAGCAGTACCAATATTGAGGTTAGATGGGCGTATTGCTCAAGTTAGCCCTTGGCTATTGTGCTGTTATCAGTTTCCCTGAAACAATTTTGAGATAAATGCAGCAATCATAACTATATGCAGCTAGTTTGACCACCATGGGATGGTTATCACTTGAGCAGGGTTAAGGGAGATAAAGGTCAGGTTGATGGTGGAGCACACTGTCACACACCCACATGCTCCTCATAGGTCATGCTTTCAAGCCCTTTCACCAGCTTTGTTAATCTTTTTTGGACACATTGAAGGACCTGAACAATGTTTACAGTTATTAAAGGGGCATATAATGTGTGTGATATCCATAATTGATGTGTCTCCATTGATTCAAGAATAATTTTTCCAATGAAGTTCAGGATAAGAAAATATATGTCTTCAGTTCTACACCTTAGTATTAATACTTGTACATCTCACACTACCTATACTCAGATAAAAATCCTTTGAATATTGCCAACTCTATACTCTCAAATACAGTGGAAACAGAGAAATGGGAAATTCAGCATCACAAAATGGTTTGCCTTCTCAGGGTCAGAATCACTTTTACTGTGTTGTTCCTGAATAAGCTGAATGGAGTGCAGAGCAAAAAAAGATCACTATAGAATTCCAATATAAAAAAGGACTAGAAAATCAAATATATTTTCTGATATTATCTGTCAAACATTTTTTTCCCTGTCCTTGGTAGGCTTCACAGTGGAGAAGAAGAAAGGTTAATCTAACTGCCTTGTCTACATCTTTCCTTCATTACTTTTTGATAAAGTCTTTAAGAAAAGCTAGGGTATGTAGGGACTGAAATGTATTGTTTGCTCTGTGGAATGGATGGAATGTGTAGCCACTGTTTAAATAATTTGTGAAAATGTTATACCTTCAACAGATTTCTCCAAGATTTCAAAGGACCATTTGTTTTTAAAGAGTACTCACAAAGTCTAACTTCTGGGTTTAAGTTGGGTAACTTTCCAGTGCTCCTATTCAGTCAAAGGAAAGAAACGAGTTCCATTTAAGTAGTTGAGTTAGGTTCCAGCTTTAGCTCACACTTAGAGAAGTCTTTTTCTCCTTTGACTGAAGAGGGAAACATAAGTGACTTGTCTGCTGACATGGGGTTCTGATGGATGAGTGGTGAGAGCTTGCCTTAGAATGGTACACCCACCTCTCTGTCTTGCTCTCACTTGATGGACTCCTGACCTGCTCGTTAATCAATTTCTGAACCTCTCAGGTTTTTACAGTAAGATATCACTGATACCACTTTTCCTAAGACATCCTTTTATAAACTGCAGGTGCTGATTGATGGGTGGGAATAGCTTAACTCAGATGGGTGGCCAACCTCCATCTGTGCTCTACCCTTGCTGCAGGGACATCTGAAATGGACATTAATCAAATCCTGAGTAAGAAGAATTTACAGTGCAATTTTCTGAGGGAAAAAAACCTAACTGAATTTAGTCTGCAATCAGGAGGTGATTGACAAAGGACTCAGAAATCTGTGCAGAAGTTAGTTTGAATGGACAAGAAAATGTAGCAACTTCATCAGCTGTCTCAAGTGACACCATCCTTGCTTGCCAACAAAGCCTTTAGCTACCTAAGACAGATGCCTAACATCAGAGAGTGCAAATAGCTTCTTTCATGTTCCTCTAATCACTTGCTTTCCTACTGAGATTGCACGCACATGTACCATCAGTTCCTGCCAACAACGAACACTTGCTCTACAGGAGCAGCACCGAGATCTTTGATTTCTTATGCAGAGGTTATGAAGGAACTATGAGACAGCTATGATAAATGGTAGTTATAACATGACTAGAAGACTGCAAACCATTAGAACCTTGTACTTTGCATGCCTTTATTAGGTACTTTTTAACTAAACATTCAATATCATAAGCATATGTTTGCACACCTTATAAATGATTCGCAAGTTTAAAATTTTATATTAAATTGACATTAAGTAAGCCAAAAAATGTAGTGAATTCCAAAGAATAACAATTTAATATGTGTAGAGTGCACCCAAAAGGTACCAATGGAGGAAAATCAAAGTTTCACACATGATGATCTAGCCTCATAATCAAACTTCAGAAATCAATCATTGTCCTTGGTTTCTCAGGCTAAAATTATTTTTTTATGTAGTGTTCTAATCAAAGAGTAATGGAAAAAACATATTAATATGATTAAAGAACTAACATATGAAGAGGGAAAATCATGCAAATCTGTATCCCAGCCTTAGTTGACTTTTATAGTATCTCTACATGAGGAGGATTACAGTGGAGTTGTTTATGAACAAATGATTATGAGCTGTCAATTTAAAGACAGAAATGTGGAAGTCAGCATTTGGATTTATTTTTTTAACTGTGTAATTTAAATTGGTTCCATTATGTTTTGTGCTGTCACCATTGAGCTGCACCACTTGTGCAGCCTACTTTTCTGCTTCTGTCAAATATTAAAACCATTTGAAAGACCTATTGTGCTGTGATTGATGCTGACATACACACATATGACTATCTTGTAATGGTGAAACAGAGACTGTTCTATATTAAATAGAGAATTTAGAGCTGACAGCATGTTTATTGATCTGATATCAAGAATCGATATTGGGATGAAGAATCTTTGAAAAGATACGACTATTTGAAAAAAGAAAGAAAAAAAAAAGCTTATGCTTCAGAGACGTTACGACATTCATCTCAATTTTCACTCCACTCAGGGTAGGCTCTTTCCAGATCCATCTTTCCTATGCCTTAGACATCTAAAGTAATTTGTGTAAACTGCTCATATATAATGCCTGTTTCTTTTACTTACTGTGGAAGTAATCTGAATGACTAGTTAAATTGGAAGAGTAACTCTTTTGCAGGTTAAAGCTGTATGATCTAAATCCCACATCTCATGTTACTTTTGATATGAAAAACATCGTCCTTATTTAACTGAACCTTAGTCATTTACAAGTAATTTTTGACATAATAAAAGTTATTTAAAAAAAAAAATAAAAAAAGAGAGTAGAAGGAAGTTATCACCTGTCTTTTCTCAGCCCAATGAGGCTATATTATTTTTGCAGTCTTTGGTTTGCTATTTCACCTTCCTGAGTTCCTGAATTATTTAACTTAGTGTCTTTTCCTCCTTCCCATATATCTGTGCATTATAATTCAGAAGCAAAGCACTATATTCAGAGTATTAAGTGTGCTATCCTGCAGAAAGAATACAAAACAAATGCACTAATACTTTTGTTTTATTGTTTTAATTTTAACTAGACCAAAGTGTGAAATGACGAAGACTAACAAGTTTCGGAAATGACATTTCCAAGCTGTCACTTTTTTATCACAGCAGAAGGGTGCTCTGGCCTCATGTTGGCTCTCAGTGCTGGATCCAGTCTTACTTTAAAATGCCTAAGTTTCTCTCTGAACTGCCAACATTTTGCCCTAACATCTGGGTGATATTCAGAAGACCATATTTGCTGTCAATATAATCCCTGGAAAACCAAAGTAAGCTAAGAACTGTTAAATGCTCCTAGAAATATGGTATTTTGCAGGCATTGATGAAGCCCTGATTTCATGATGAAGATGGTCTGTTTTGTTTTCATGTCAATTGCAGGAGACCTGGCAACACACATTACCATGGGTCAATAGCAAGACAGGCCTAAAATTCCCAGAAGCCCTTTTTTACCAATTTCACCAGTAGATTGATACCTCGGTCCAATAGCTGCATCATTGGCTTAATGAAGCAATGATGCAATCAAGTTCACAAGTGAGCAAATTGGCATGAAATGGCCAGAAACAAATTTGAGATGGAAATTAAAAGCAAATTACTTGTCACTGGTGAACATTACAGAAGAGTCTGCTGGAATATTCTTTCTGAATAGCTTTGTGATGTTGCTTCATAAATGCACATAGGGAATGATACGAGGCAACTCTGTCAACGTCCTGGATCTGATACTTACCTCAGTTCTTCTGTCATAAAAATTGGAAGATGTAGATTTGGGTCTAGTTCTAGAAGGCATGTGGTAAATTGTGGGTTTTTATGGTTGGACTCAATGATCTTAAAGAGTTTTCCCCAACCTAAGTGACTCTATGATTCTATGACCCTAAAACACTTCAGGAGGGGAGTTAACCGCTGTCTGATCTACCTACTCCAGACCTGGAGAGAGATGGGTGCACTGCTTCTCTCACTGCTGAGTGAGGGGTCTGGGCATACAGGGCCTTTGGGACCTGAAGGGACTCCCAGTATCAGCAATCTTGTCTCTCAGACTGCCACATCTGACCATCTGTGTGTGACTGCCAAATGACAGTCTGTCTCTCTCTAGGGTTTTCTAATTTAATCTTCATCCTTGCAGTAACAAATTTTAACCTTGCCTGCACTACTAAGAAACTCTGAAATGGCTCTTCTTATATAAGGACTGAATTTTTAAAAAAAAAAATTCTTTGTGAATAATTTGTTATCCCAGGTTAGACTCAATTATTACCTACCTTATTCTAATTTTAGAGCAAATTACATCGTGTCATTGATTATTTTAGACACATTAATGTACTGGGTCTGGCTGGGATGGGTTTAACTTTCCTCAGAGCAGCCCAAAATATTAAATAACAAGCTAATAATAAACTTCTCCCAAGTTTTTCCATCATATTTCTTCTTAAGAAGGAAGAGTGAACAAGTCACTGGGCAGGGGGGTTCTGGCAGCCAGCCAAGGTCATCTTCCCCAAACAAGGTCATCTTCTGGCAAACTTGTAGTTAGTTAATAAAATTTTATAATTATGGAAAACCTGTACTTCAAGCTTGCTGATAAAAGCACAATTGAATGTCTTTTCAGTGATTCAGAGACCGTCAATACAAATATCCATTTACAATGGAAAGAAGATAAATAAGCAGAGATGTCACTTTGCTATTAGGTGCCAGAAGACCAATAGTCTTTACCTTGATGAGTCCTCATCTGAACAGTTTAAAGTAAAAGTGAAGATGGATTTTCCTTTAGATAGTTTCCTTGATTTTTATTGTTTTTATTGGTTATATAGGCTATATATTATAATTTTTTAAATTTCTGTTTTAGAAGGTTGTTCATTATTCTGTATTTTAAAAATACGTTTTTCAAAGTCAGAAAATGTTGCCCAAATTTTAAATCTGCACAACTAACAAAGTGCTTTTCAGTATAAAAACATGTTCATGGGCAGATCTGCAAAGAAATTAGGAGCCCATGGTCGAAACTGGGAGACTGAAAACTTCTGTTTATCTGATGCATTTCTTGGGAAGTATCCAAAATACATAGACACTTAAACTTGTCCCATGCCCCTGATTTCTAAATGAAGCAATTAATTTTGGAATTTTGGGGGCATTCAGGAAGATCAGGAAACAAGGAAATTTCATTCTTATGTGTAGCACATTATGTCAGGAATAAATCATTACAAGCTTCAATCAGTTCTGTGCTGTGACAGAGGTATTGTTTGTTTTGGACAGTTCATAATTATGCTTTAGTAAAAATTTGCTATTTTCTTTCTGTGGCTAGACAACAGAAGGATTTCTATCACATTCAATGTAGGTATAATACAGATGTGAGCTATAATGTGCTAAGATGGAGGAATGCCACTAACATGGAGGAAGCATTACCTTTAATTAACTTTCGGGCTTCCACTGCTGTCTTAAACTGGAGATGTTATTGGAGGTCAAGCAGTTATAAAGTTTGGCCTTCATCCACATTTATAGGACAAGCTCTGCTGCTTTTAGTGTACTGATGACAGATGTTAAGTGATAGCATTTACATTGAAAGTCTCAGACTCCTCATATTTTCCAGTGTATTCTTGTGAGAGGTTCTCAGCCTTTCCTACGGAACAACCAAGCAACTTCAGAATTGCTTAGAAGACAAGCTTCAGAGTACCTGTGAAACTTATCTTACCTTGGGTCTTGTTTAAGTGAGAGACCTGTTTGTCCAGCAGCTTTGCTGTACAACAGGCTAGCTGCTGAAAGCCCCATATGCAACTCCTTTATCTCCATGGAAAACTTCAGCTGGGTAACTTCCAGCTGGGAAGTGCACCAGCCACACTGGTGCTTGGAAAGGAAGCCTTCAGGAAAAGGTCACACCTCAACACCTCCTTCCAGTTTCCTCTCTCCAGCGGGACTGCAGGTTTTTGTTAATACATTAGGTCTGCCACTTTCTCACTGAACCGCAATTACAAATTTAGGCACATTTGTTTTTCTGACAGACTAGGCAGCTCTGAATTGTTCCACTGTTCAGTAGGGAGAGTAGACTAATATCAAGAGCACTGGAAATGGCTAGGATCTTACTGCAATCTACTTTTCTGGGTCAACAGTTTAGAACAGGTTGTTTTACAACATTCAGCTGCTAAAGAAGACATAAAGTAAACTCAAAGATTTTTAATGCTTTCACAGTAAACTGCGTGTACTACCTGTTAACACTGTTTTTCAGCTCTTTGTGATTCACTTGATCATGACTAATTAGTTCTATGAATTATCAATTTAGTAATAATCACACAATACTAAAACCATATTAGTATTAATTCATGTTTTTAATACATGACCATCTATGGAAATGTTGATGTTTTCTGGATTTTATGTTATCATGCAAAGAAAATTTCTTGGATGTTTTTTCTAATTAATAATTATGCTGTTGTCATTTGGGAGGAATTTGAGATTTTATAGGCCACAGTTTAGTTCGTAGTTACATGTCTTATGCTTTTAGTTTGCTAGATGTTTGCTCTCTGGCTTTATACTGGATCAAAATAATGGTTTAACAGGCTAAACCAAAAAGTCTCCTGAAAAAAGAGACAAATAACTGATTTTTCTAATCCATACGTGATACACAGTTCCATTGAAATCAAAATACAAATTGTGTTATTTCTAACAATTTATGGCCAAACTAAAAGTTGCTTTGAAAATTATATGTGTGAGTAAAATGCTATCCAATTTAAGTAACAAAGTGTATTTCTTTATTTGAGGCTGTTGTAGCAGTTCAGCATGAAGCAGTAGCACAATCCTGGCTCCTAGTAATAGCCAATATGCTCATTTAGTCATAACTTGGAGCAAATGTAGCAGTGATTGCTTCAGAGCCGCTGTGTTATGGTTCTATGAGAATTTGTCACTTGTGTCCTATTGACATGGGTGGGATTTACAATATTGGGATTTATAAGGTAAGGATGCCTGACAGTAATTTTTATTTATCTCAAAATCCATACAAATCTCCATGGCTCTTTCTAAAGCATTACAGAACATTACATAAAGAAGGAGGCACATGGCAATTATACTAATTCCCTTTTTCCTTCAAACATCTTTCTGAATTATTTTTTAGAGAATATGATCTTGCAGCAAAGGAAAGTACCATTTTCAGAATGGCACTTATTATCAGAAAAATCCAAAATGTCCTTTTGGAAACATTAAACAAGCACATGAAAAAAAAATTAGAACTGTTATTTGCTGTATCTAGCCTGTAAATAGGACATTTTAGTCTAAATGTCATGCCTGACCTTCACTAAGAAAATGTTGTGCCTTACATGACAAGGATTTATTTTAGTCTAGAACCTGACAACAGAAAAGGTTATATAAGAACACAATTTTCAGATTTCAGATTAATAAAGAAAACAATTTTTTAACCAGTATCAATTTAAAATATAAGAAAAATAGAACTACGCACTTGCAAAGTGGGTGTCTAAAACATGGAGCTGGGTAAATTTTTCAAGTACAAAGATAGTTTTGGGTTGAATATCCACAGAGTATATATTACTTTTCATTCATACTGGTAAAAAATTAATATTGATTTGTTAGTAAGATTCTATTAATTTATTAGATAGTGCAACTTGGCATTATTTCCTCACAAAACTCAGGAAAAAAAGTGTAATTACAAGCTAAGAATTTGTGGCAAATTTTATGATAAAAATATCACCCCTTTTACCAAGCAAAAATGAGAGTTTCAGGGATTATATCCGTCAGTTCCTTTGCATTATTCAGGCCAGTGTGTTTAGGTAACCACATATACACAAATCTTGTTGGCATTCAAATTTTGTCAGCAATTCCATGTGCAGAATATGAGTTAGAGAATAGTGTTTTTATCTAGAATGGTTGTCTTCTAATTGTTTCCCAATTCCAACATTTGCCTCTAAGCATAGATGACAAAAATCACGTTTTCATGCCATAAGCTTGTTTACACTTCTCTACCAACCATATCTTATTCAAGTACATTGAATGTAAATGGTAGTCTCCATCCAGGAGAAAGAATTTTTATCTGTTCCACTATATACAGGCAATAAAGGATACATCAAACCAATATAAACAAAGAGGTTACCTTGTCAGCATTTCTTTTATTGAATGCCTTGCATGGAAAGTTCCATATTTCAATAAACCACTAGTTCTATTTCAATACCATTTTCACCCAAGTCTGATTGAGTTTTGTGCCAGGAGGGATCATGGCAATAGTTAAAACGGACCATCTCACATAGCACTTAGAATATTTCCACAAGAGTTGCTGCAATAGGATTAAATTGGAAGAGGGGAAGATTTAAATTAGACATTAGGAAGAAATTATTTTCTGTGAGGGTGATGAAACACTGGAACAGGTTGCCCAGAGAAGTTATGGATGCCCCATCTCTGGAATTGTTCAAGGCCAGGCTGGATGGGGCTTTGAGCAACCTGGTCTAGTGAGAGGTGTCCCTGCCCCTGGCATGGGGGTTGGAACTTGATGATCTTTAAGGTCTCTTCCAACTCTAACCATTCTGTGATTCTATGATCCTATGATTCTTCCATGACTGTCATGTCTAATGATTTTATAATAGCTCTTGTGGATTTTTAGTGTTACTCTTTGGAAGTTTCAGGTCTTGGAAATACGTAATTACGGACAAATTTTAACTTTCTTTTTAAAAAGCTGAACCTCAAGTATTCCAAATTCACAGCATCTGACTTTCTTTGATATTTTTAAAAAATATTATTGTCAAAACTATCTCATGATTCTTAACAATATGCGATATGATTCACCACCTTTCCCAGAAAGTCCTGCAGCAATGGAAACTCTAACAGCACGTGTCTGATTTGGCTTGCTTTTTTTAGGATGACTTGCGTCCTAGATTATTATTTGGCAGAGATTTGTGAAACACAGACCTTACCTTCTCTCCTATCTACTCTAGTAAGCATGTCTGTTCCCAGCCAGCTGGCCATATGGGCTCTTGTGCAGACTGCTGAAATGCTGTGGTCAGGCCTACTCTGCCTCTAGCTCACTAAGACACATAGGTCCTAATTAATTTGTGCCTCACTTGTGTGCTCTAAATGTACCTTAAGCAACATTTTTCAGATTTATTCTTGACATGTGATCCAGTTACTTCTTCTTATGGATTACTTTTAACATTTTTAAAAATTTTTGAGCAGCACTGCTTGACATCTCCACCTGCAACATGAAGCCACCTTGCCTGGTCCCTGTAAGCGTAGTCTCACAATCAGTCATCTCCTCCTTTATCCCCGTCCTTTTGCCCTATCGCAGCGTTTTGTTTAGCTTGCTACATATGAAACCCCTTAAGTCCTATTTATTGCCCCTTAGGATGCACTGGGGAAGAGAACAGTCTGTGTGTAAATGTGATCGTAGGAACGCTGAGTGCCATGTGCCAAGTGGGACCCCAGGTTCAACCAGAAATGGGCAATTAGAGGAGCAAGACAGGAAGTAACTCAAGTGACAGAAGAGATTCCTGACACTTCCTACAGGAAGCAGTCAGTTCTCAGGTGCCACTCCAATTGTGTCCCTCTTCTCCTTGTTTTTCATATAGAACTTTTAATGCCACTTTCTGAAGTCAGGAAGAACAAGAAAAAATCTCCTGGAAGTAGTTGAGACTTCATACAGTTGGTAACTTACGTTAAAATTGTTCTTCAGAAGGAAGAGCAATGAGAACCCTTACAGTGATCATTGCAAAATTAATTAGAAAGAAGGCTGATACTGGGGGTCTGGCCCAAGTCTGGACTAGAAGACAGCTTTTGAAAACACAAGATGTTAACTGGTTTTCTGTTATATTAACTTTGATACTTTGTAATGTGAAATCATTTATGATTGAGTTGAAAGAGGCGAAATACTAATTTTTTTTCAGGTTGGAACCTCTGTTAATAGATGCTGGAATTAATTTACCAACTCTTTCCTGTCTTTCATCTTTAGAGCTTTACAACCTGAAATTGTACATTTTTCAGCCATTCAGTATACTTATATATAATGTGAAATTTAGTTGTGGTTTAGCTGCATAAGACAAAAAAGAAAGGACAAGAGGGTTGAAGAAGTGGCTTTCTGCCACATCTTCATAAACCCTAAAATGGAGAAACATGGAGGACATCTATAAATTTCCCAGGCTTCTGCATTTGTCTTAAAATTGTCTTAGGAGTACAAAAGAATGCTTTTGTTCACCACTATAAATGACTGGACAAGGCAGAGTTAAGCAGGAAAACTAAAAGGAATATTAAGTATGATTGCTTTATGTCATGTTCATTTTAACTTCTCTGCTCACGCGGAATGCAATCAGACGGTTCTGTCTTTTCTTTGCAATTTTCTAGAGGTAACGGATAAAATTCATTGGGATAGCTTGCCATAGAACAACTATTTATTTATTTATGGGATAAAAAGCAACGTATTTTTGCCTGAAACTGGAGTTTGCAATACCTTACATTGCACTTATGAAGCACTGTATTGAGTGTTTCTGAATGCTGATATTATTTCTTGCAAATGCATAAACCCACCAATTTTTGTCAAACACTAAAATTCATAGAATCATAGAATGGTTAGAGTTGGAAGGGACCTTAGAGATCATCAAGTTCCAACCCCCCTGCCATGGGCAGGGACACCTCTCCCTAGAGCAGGTTGCTCAAAGCCCCATCCAATCTGGCCTTAAACACTTCCAGGGATGGGGCATCAACAACTTCCCTGGGCAACCTGTTCCAGTGCCTCACCACCCTCACAGTAAAGAACTTCTTCCTAATATCTAATCTAAATCTCCCCTCTTCCAATTTAAAACCATTACCCCTTGTCCTGTCACTAGACTTCCTGACAAAGAGTCCCTCCCCAGCTCTCCTGTAGGCTCCCTTCAGATACTGGAAGGCTGCTATCAGGTCTCCCCGGAGCCTTCTCCAGGCTGAACAGTCCCAGCTCTCTCAGCCTGTCCTCATAGGAGAGGTGCTCC
>VXBW01000362.1:958081-991202 GCA_013400375.1 Thinocorus orbignyianus | reverse complement strand
TTTTTTTTTTTTTTTTTTTTAAATTTGTTTTATTGCCTATCTCCAGTGTAGTTCGTAGATGGATTTCCCAAATACAGCCCATTAGGACAATTGATATGATGAAACAAAGCCACTGGCCTCTAGGTCACAGATTAAATTGTAGGACAGAATAATTTCAAACTGCTTAGCATGCACTCCAAGGACATCCCAGATCCATACTGGAGCTAAACCTTGACAGCGGTCAGTCATAGTGTAACCCCAGCCTTGCAACTTAGCCCCACACAGGCACCCGCTCACTCCCCTACAGTAGGATGGGAGTAGTGAATCAGAAGATCAGAAGGGTAAAAGTGAGAAAACTCATGGGTAAAGTTAAAACCAGTTTGATAAATTAATAATAACAGCAATAATAATACTTATATTTATTCAAGAATAATATTTATATTATTATATTGCTGTTGTTGTTGTAATGAAAAGAAAATAATAAAGAAAGAGAAATAAAACCCAAGAAAGACAAGTGATGCCAATGAGAACAGTTGCTCACCACGAAACAACCAATGCCCAGCCAGACCCAGAGCAGCAGCCTCTCCACCAACCTTCCACCTAGTTTTATTGCTGAACATCATATCGTATGGTATGGGAGATCCCTTTGCTCAGTCGGGGTCAGCTGTCCCAGCTGTGTAACCCTTCCAGCTCCTTATGCACCCCCAGCCTACTTACTGGAGGGGTGGCATGAGGAGCAGAAAATACCTTGACTCTGTGTAAGCTCTGCTCAGCAGGCGCTAAAACATCTATGTGTTATCAACACTGCTTCCAGCACAGACCCAAGACATAGCTGCATACTAGCTCCTATGAAGGGAATTAACTCTCCCTCAGCCAAAACAAGCACATGCTCATTGTCATATCTATATTCCATGTTAATAATTTCATTTCCAGTGAAAGGAGCTGGATAACAGCAATATGTGGGATATACAATATGCTACAATGGGCTCCAGTCTGGATAGCTGGGAATCAGGAACTCCAGGTGAGTAGCTTCGTCGAAGGAAGATGTCTCAATTCATTCCTGTTTTATGCTGTTACAGTGAATTTTCACCTATTTAACACAGACCTATGTGTGGTAAACCCCTGAACCCTGTTAGACTTACACGCTGGCAAGCTTCCAAAGAGGGAATTTTTATATATAATGAAGCTATTATCACAGAACATAGTGCTAGTGCCATGACATTTAGTAGTGTTTGATGTGTTAGGCTGGCATATTTTCTCTCAGGACTTATATATCTTGACCAATTGAAGAAGATCTCTGGTGGGTATTATTTTTTGCAGCGCCTTTGTTTTTAAGAAGCAGCTGCCAATGCCCAAATGAATAATGATGAATAGTTGGAGCTTCTCTGTCATAGGAAGTGAAGGTTTATAGACAAGTTTATAGAATGTCAAGTCATATTATCTGTTACATGGGGATATGATC
Source organism: Thinocorus orbignyianus (assembly GCA_013400375.1). Classification (NCBI taxonomy): domain Eukaryota; kingdom Metazoa; phylum Chordata; class Aves; order Ciconiiformes; family Thinocoridae; genus Thinocorus; species Thinocorus orbignyianus. The sequence goes on along the minus strand of VXBW01000362.1, from coordinate 989,761 downwards.
TGATGGGCAGAAATCAAAGCTTCAAAGTGTCATCCTGATACACTGGAGACTGAGAGCCACTGCTCTACCTTTTAGTGATATAAATTTGTTTGTAGTGATATAAAAATAGCTTCCAGTCTGGATAAAAAAAGATTACATCTTGAAAGGTCAATAAATTTATAATAATTCTTGAATAAAAGATGATAGGCATAGGGTGCAATGCTTTTAAATTCCTTTTGTTTATTGCTTTTTACCAATACGTAACTGCACTTCACCAAGTTAGGAGCAGGGGCATTATTCTAGCAATGACCTGTGGCTAGTTTTGCAAAGACAGTAACAGCAGTGAACTTCTGTTTAAAGCAACTGAGTCTAAAATTAAGGCATCTGAGTTCAGACAGGTTTCTGGCAGTGCTTGGGAGCTGAGACTAAAGGAGCTGGGTAAGGCATTGCTGTCACCCACCTCCTGCCATACATTTGTCTGGTGGCTTTACGTTAGCTGTTCAGTCTTTACCTGTGCATTCAAAAGCGGAATTCTGCCCACACCAGTGCCTAACCTTGGAAATATGTCAAGCATGTAAAGGACTGCTGTCAAAAGTGACGTTTTCCAGGAAAGTGAAATTTGGCATCTGAGCAGTCCTGGCTTCTTCTGCACTTATTTGCCCCTGGGGTCCATGATGTAGCTGTGTCTCTCTGTTACTCATGCCACACTTTGTAGCAAGCCTTGCACACAGTGTACCTGACACTTCTACCACTGCTAGTTCCCTGCTTAGAGACTCTATTTCAGGAATAAGAGACCCAGATCCATTCCTTTGTCTGAAGGAATTAAAAGTAATCTCCAAGCTGATATGCTTTTTGGCATTTTTCTTTGAAGTTTCCTGATTAAAATGGAATAGAACCAGCACAAAACTGTTATTTTGAATAGTTTGACTTAAAAAGTATTTGGGTGAGCATGCTGTATTTTATCAGGGTTGTTTTTAACTCCAGGCAGATAATGTTACTAGAAAAGCTCCCAAAGTACCTACGATATTACAATTGTTCTTTCTCTCTCTCTGTCTTTTGTGTGTGTAAAATAAAAAGCAGCAGTGAGAAATTAGATGAGACTCTCCTTTGATGGTGGTCAGCAGCAGCTGTTCAGGGCGCAAATCTATGAACAAGGTATGCACAAAGTGGTACTTTACTTGCTTCTGTTCTGCCAGTTTCTGGCAGTCTCTGGTTCGGGGACCTCTTGAACTAGAGCCAGAGGCTGTAATCAGACCACCATGTTTAGCAGTCCTTGGTGGAGCTTTCCTCCATTAACGTGCCTAATCAACTTTTGAATCCATTTATACTCTTGGCATCCAAAAACATCCTGTAGCCACAGGTTCAACAATCCATTTAAGTATTGAATGACAAAGGTATTTCCTTGTAGTATTTCAGAATATTTCCTTTGTAATTCCATTTGATGTTCTCATTTCCGTGTTATCAAAAACACAATCCTCTTATCTATTCCATATTATTCATGCTTTTACAGATCTCTGTTATATCTCAGTCATCTCTTGTCTGAGTTTAAGAGTCTCAATCAGTTTAATAGTTTTTTAGAGAAACCATACATGTCTTTCAGTATTCTAGGGACCAGAATTTCATGAGGTTTTAAAAATGTGAGTGTACCGATGATTTGCAAATACGCACAGAGCTACATAGTTTTCAGTTCTATTTCAGTTCTGCTCTCTATTCCTCACTCAAAAGTTCTTGACACTGTCTTTTTCACACAGTTAAGTATTAAACTCACACTATCAGAAAATTATTAACAATAATTTTAACTTTTTATATCTGGAAAAACTGTATGAAATTTGGTACATACAATTTTTAATGCATAGTTAAATTAATATGTTTTAATGGAAAACATGAAATAAATTTATATAGAATGTTAACATAAAATAAACTGAAATAACATTAACTAAAAGATGTTAATTTATTTAAGAAATCAGATAATGCAAACTATGGTTTTATAGAAACCAAATGTATGTTTCTGTTTATGCAACTGAAAATATACAAGGAATTTAGAAGTCCAAGCAAAGTTCAGCACCCTTTTAGTACAACTATGTACTAAATGTTTTAGTACAACAATTCAAAAAAAATTTACAGATTAAGACAAAATGAAGGAAATGAAATATTATTGCACTGTATTACAGACAGATTAGAAGTAGAGAATGACTTTACTACATCATTCAAAAAATATGAACTACTTTTGAATCTTCTGAAAGTCTTAGCCAGTGTTATATCTATAAAACCATCCAACCTTGTTTGAAATCCTGAACAGGACCAAGTCTTTCCTATCTGTTTATTCAGTAATACTTGTATCTTATTATGTAGAATATCCAAAACTAATTTGCAAACTTTTTGACTTTTGCTAACTTCTGAATGATCAGAAATTTGTAAGTGGGTTTCCTTGATTTCTTTGTTACAGGAATTTGCCCCACACTGTTTCTCACTAAGGAAACAATGACGAACTTAATGGTAGAGAATAGGGAAGAGTGGTCCTTATTCAGGTCTTTCCCACCTTGTGCGTATTTTCTGAATCACTGATCTGATACACTGTAACTGTTGCATTTACTTCTGGTTCACATGAAATCATTCCACTGCTTTAGTAGCACATATTGAGGGATTATCTCTGATAAGTTACTGCCCTGCAAGACTCTGGACCAGGAATGAAGACAAATATACCGTGCTAGAACCCAAGAGAAATGTATTAATGCCTGGAAGTACCCATCTGAATAATTTGGAGTCTATTCACTAGTGTTGTGAAATGTTCTATGGGAGCTTTAATGGCAATAAATATCAGGAGCACTCAACTTTCTACATTTTCTCTGGGGAAGAAAAGCCCAACAAAGCCACCTGTAGTACTCTGCATCACGGCGCCAGCATGGAGCACTGGGTTATTTCTGATTCACGGTGCAAAAGTACTACTCACTAAATTGCTAACATTATTTCCTGCATTGCTGATACACCTTTGGAGGAGAAATTTCTGACCTGGTCATAATATCTGCAAAGGTCACATACCAGAGTAGGAATAATATCATTACCAATGTCATTAACAACTGCATGGAGACTTTGTGGAAAGTTTTATCCCATTGAATATTTCACTTGCTCTGAAATTTAGCCTACTGTTCTCCTTGTTTCTCACTCCTGCCTTTCTCTAGCAATGCTGGAAATGTGCCAGTTCAGTAAGAGTTGATTTTCTTTTTCTTGACTGACACATGTACTCAGCTTGAAGTGCAAATAGCTCAAAAGCCGATTTTAGGATCAATATAAATAAAAGTGACACTTCTCTGATGGGGAGATCTTTGTTATTGTTCTGGTTAGAAGTAGCAGTGGACAGGCTTGGAATACGGTGTGGCATACCATGAATCACACCTTCTGTGCTGATATTTTCTTCGACAGATTTATTATATTGCTAAGATTAAGATATAGAAGTTCTATGTAGTATGTTGCTGTCTATATATGGATGCAAAAGCATGACTTGCAGTAAATCCATTCATTGTTCACCTTTCACTTTTATGTCAAGTGGTCATGTGTCCTCTTCCACTCATTCATCTCTCTGAGACTTATTCTGCTATTACAAAGCTATGAAAAGCCACCACCCTTCAGAAGCAGACAGCAGTCTAGTACCTCGTTCTTTAATCTCAGATGTAGAATTGCCTGCTATAGAAAGCAACTCACTCAAGGTTTATGATGAACAAAGGCCAGAATACTAGTAATTTGTCCTGGGATAAAAGTGCAACGGTTTGTTAGTAATGTAAAATCTGACAGAAGTCCTAATTTTAGGCAGACAACACTGAATATTATGACAAGACTATTTGTTGGCATGTTGAAGAAGAAGGTAGTTTGAGAGCATTCTACTTACCCTTGAAGCTGGCAGGACAAGATCCAAATTTAGTCTGAAATTCAAAACTGCATGATTGCCAAACTGAAGGCAATGAACCCCATCTCTCGGTGGGACAGTGTGCTCAGTACCATGCTGTGTGTGGGTATCCATTTCCGAATGGCTGGTAACAGGGTAGATAACAAGCCTGTGACTGCCTGCATTTCCATGTGAAATGTAAATGTGTTCTAAATAGATCTACTACTACTAGAAAAAACATATAATAGGGGGAAGAATAAGAGAAATAAGAGATTAATTAGTGGTAATGAGAACAGCACTATCAAAAAGTGAAAGGGTATTGCTACAAATTTGGGGTTTAGAGCTTGATATAAAACAGGGGGAAACTCTTTTTTTGCAGTTATGTTCCTGTGACACAGAAACTCTGGGTTCTCAATAATTACCTGGGAGCTCTGAGGAAGATGTTAGAGTCAAAAATGAAATCACTGTAATACTCTTACCAAAAATGACCAAATGTAGGTGCCTTTTCTTTATAACTCATTGCCACTTAACTGTGTGGAAATTCAGAGCGCGTTGGTCACTTGAGTGTAACAGAGCAACCATGTATATTTCCATCAGAACAAAAACGCTGGACACCTCAGGCTCCCACAGGAGGCTATTAAAATCATTCAGACCCCATGTAACAAGAAGGAATTTGCAGTTTTGTAAGAATTCTCTTTGGCAGGTTATAAAGGTTATAAGCATTTAATTGACATTTACAACCTTTTTTTTTTTTTTTTTTTTAATCTTTCTTAGGTAGGAAGAGTATCTAAAATCTTTTTTTGCTTCTACTCAGTAGTATTTCCTGCTCTCATCTGTACCTATGCTCTACCAACAATTGCCCCTCTGTTGTGCTCAAGTTAAAACAAACCCAAGAAGAATCTGCTTTGCTGGCCAACTGGGAAAAAAAAAGCAACCTATGCAATGGACTCCTCTGTGCCTGCTAAACCTTCTTGATGGTCACTAATACTACCTAGGCATCATTATCTCCTCAAATAGCAAACAATTTCTAAAATAACTGCTATCCCAATTCTTCTGTATACTCAAGTTATGTGAGCAATCACAAAGTTGATGAAATCAAACAGGACTAAGTCATACAATGTTGGATATCTAGTGCTATCCAGCAATAGTTAGAACAAAAACTTACAACCCAGGCAGAAGTATAGTGACTAAAAGGTTAATATGGTAAAAGTTAAATAGGATGTGAATTTAGAATAAGTAGTTACACACACACACAAATATCTATATTTATTCACAGCCACATTATGTATCTGTAGAGTTCAACAGGCTAATAAATAGCATGATGAGTCAGCTATTCATTCTGAATCACTGATAGAATTTACTTATTGCTTCCCTAGTTTGAATTACTAGAAGTCACATCACAGTTACCATGATTTTTCATTATTCAAAATAGTTCACTGAATGCCTTGAACAAATAATATTTCAGTGTACAGTTTTTCATATTTATGAATATTCATGTATAATTTACTGCTTTTTAGCTTATTCAGAAATTCAGATTTCATCTGTTTTGTTGACACATTCAGGCATATTGATATATCTGTACACCCTGTCTAAAGCTGACAACTCTTACATTCAATTTCTGGAGCAAATATTTGCATCAGCACATTAAAAATATTCTGTGAACTATTGTTCTGAAAGTACATACTTAAAATTCTCTAGATATTGTCTTCAGAATATGTCTTTGAAAAATTTTCTCTTATTGTTAGATTATTCACAGAAAATCATTAGAAGTAGTCCAAGTAAAAACTGGATGGAAACGCTTTCCTACTCTCTCTCTCCTCCTTTTCTTCCCTGTGACAGTAGCCTTATTCAAATGTTACCAACACATGCACGGCATTGTAGATAGATATTCTATGTAGTCAACATGTTGGTTAAAAAAGTGAAAAAGAAGAATCAAACTTCGGTTTGAAACTCACCATTTCCCCTTGAAAAGCTGTTCTTTGAACATCTTTTTATAATTTCACTTGATACTTCTATCCATACACTTTAATCAATGGTTTGTTTGGAATTCAGTCCTAGAGGACTCAGGGATCTAGTCTTAAGTAAGGTAATATAAAACATAATATATATAAAAAAAGGTCTCTTAAAGGCTGATGTAGTTCTCCTTAATACAACAACGATCTCTCTGTTGTAGCTATAGACTTGACTGATGTGGGCAGAGTAAATATAAGACTGTGAAACTATGTGTTTATTTTCAATAATTTTCATCACACTCAGACCAGGGAAGATGAGGCCTTATAGACTTTATTTTCTACAGAAATTAATATATGTTAATATAGAAGTGGCAACGTGGATACAATTATTGGACTGTTGTTTTATCAGGGTGTATAGTTACACAAAGTGCTTCTCACGAAGGCATATCTCAGGTACTCATGTCTGACAAACCTTGGGGAACTTCACTGAACTTCATGTTTGCTTTTTCTATATTAAATATTTGTCTAATCCCTTTTCACTTTTTAAAAATACACCAATGTCCTTACATGTAAGAAAAATTAGAGGAACCCTGTGCTAGAGTTCAGACACTGGAGTTCCTATTTTGCAGATATGTTTTTGTTTTCTTAACATGTCTTCTAGGGAAGCCTAATCCAAACACTACAACAGGATAATTCATATTTCAAAATTGTATGTTAGGTAAGCTTCTATCCTGTCTTTTAGTCTTATCTGTCAAAGAAAGATGAAATTCAAATTTAGCTCCAAATGCAGCACTTAACTCTGCAGATTAATGACCACGTCTGGATTTATCTTTTTAAAGCTTTCTGACTGAAAGAATGCAATTGTTATAAAGTGATATGTCAAATGCAAAGAATAATATAAAATTAGCTCTACCTGAATTAAGCCAAAAGTACACCTTGCCCAAAAACCTGTTTCACACATATCTCTTCATATCTTATAAAGCTATACATGATACTCCAGAAGATATATGATCTTCTGTCATCACAGCAATTGATTCCTTGACATTTACAAAAGTCTTACAAATGGGGAACCTACAAACATATGTCAAAGTCTCTGGTTTGTGACTAGACCATTTCTGGCCAAGTGAGCACAACTGTCCCAAGTCTCAGATTGTATGTATACATTGTATGTATTGTATGTATAATATTGTATGTCTGTATATCAAAACATGCTTAAGAAAACTTTTTGCAAATCACAAAAGCAATTACAGTCATTGTCTTGTTGCGGGGTCTTCACATCCTTTCCAATACTGCCATGCCTAACTGAAGTTTCAGCTAACAAAATGGAGAGATGGGTAGTACATCTTTTGCCTCCCACAAATACTAATTTTACTGTAGTTGTACATGTTGTTTTATTTTTAGACCAGTATTTTTATAGAACTTTTTCTCTCATATTGTTTCTTCATGTTTCTCTTATTGTCTCTTCCTTCCTATCTTTAAGAAAACAGTTGTTTACATTGGTTTTCTTTCCATTTTTCCTGTACAATTATTCTGTGTGCAATTGATTGGTAGGTTTTTTTACCTTTTTTTTTTTTTTTTTTGCATATTGACATTGGTGTCGTGTTCTAAATACTTTTTCCGTTTATGTTCTCATTTGTAGCAGTTCTGTTTTACATACTCAGCTCTGAGCAGATGACAACTTACTAGGTGAACAAGCCTCCCTGACACTTCCTTTTGATACCAATATAATGTTAAACTTTTCTCTTTTTTTTAAACTCTTGTCCTTTTCTGCTGCCTTCTTCCCCCACGTCATCATTCTTGTGGTAGTAAGTAAACAATAAAATGAAGAGGCTTTGGCTATAATAATTTTTTTTTATTTATTTTTTTTTTTAGTATAACTAATTGTAAAGTAAAAAGTGTGAACAGAGAGTATAAATGATATTTTTTCAACTGTTTTTAAGAAGCAACATCTCTGAAAGAGACCAAAATTTTTGTGGATAACTAGTTGTGTCTGAGCTGTGTTATGCCATAGCCAAGAGGGACAATTTCTTTATTTAAGACAGGAAATATGTTGGGGTAGGAAGATGGCATGGCTTCTATAAATGGCAGTAATAAGACAGGGGACCGTATCTCTTTCTGGTGTCCCTGGCTTGTAATATATATATATATGAACAAGCTGGAAAGGATCCAGAGGAATGTCTTGTGGTTGGTCTGTGGTCTGCAGAACCTGCAGGGTAGAAACAACCTAGCAATGCAGAACCTATTAAGCTTACAGGGGAACAGGAGGACTCTTACTTAGCCTGTGGACAGAATGACATCACCTCTTGGTGTTTCGGTTCATTTTGGCCAAGTTGCAAAAATACAGTGTGGAGAAACTATGATTCCCCCCCACCCCCCCCCACCCCCCCCCCCCACAACAAAGAAAGCAAAGAGTACCTACCTTGTTCAACCACAAAAATCTCTCAATAGCAGATTTGGTCTTATTCAGCTTTTTAGGAGTTTCAAAAATGAAAGGTAAACTGTATTTTATATTTTTTATATTTCCATTTTGTGTTGGTTATTGTTAACGCCAAATTCTGAATGTTTGCAACTGAAAGGAAATCAGACTACTCAATGAACAAATTATTGTTCAAAATTTTCCTTCTGATTTATCCACAGACATAAATCCAAGAACAACAATGTTATGCTATTTAGGGAAAAAAAAAAAGCTACTTATATACATAGATGGGACACGTAACTGTAAATTTAAGCCAGAAAACATCCTTTCTTTTCCTCTTTCTCTTCTTCCCTTCTCTCCTCTCCTCAACTGAAATTGCAATAGTGAATATGTCCAAAGATAAGATGTTGGTTGTTGAGAATGTTTGACCAGTCCGACTGTGCAGCTAGACAATGAAGTAAATCATTTAAAGTTAGCTTATTTTAGCCTGAAAATTAAACAACACATGCTAGATTTTGGATTCTGATGGTCTAATACAAGAAGTAAAAACCTAAATAATAAGTTTGTTTTGATACATTTTCAAAGAATAAGCAGAAGAAAAAATACTTTAATGATATTTCAAACTGTCTGTCCTTAACCATGAAATCTCTGTAACGATAAAACAAACCAAATCAAATTTTTAATGTATAAGCTTTTGCTATCAGAAATTTCAATTTTACATTGAATAATGTTACGTTAGCCAGTTATGAAAGTGAAAAAAAAAATCTATGTTATTTCAGAATACTTATTTACCTACCTCATGGTTCTTTGAACCATTTTCAAAATAGCAACATGTTTAAAAGAAGTCATTAATTTTTTCAGGTTATATTTTCTGTTATAGTATCACAGAGTTTTTTATGTTAGAATACTTTTTGAATTTCCACTGTGAGTTAAAATGAAAAAAAAATGAAATGACAGAATATAGTTCTGTAACAAAATTTTATATTTGTAGACAAATGACTTCTTATTTCATGTTGAAGAAATTACTTCAAAATATAGACTAAAAAAAAGCCTCACAAGCTCCATTCCAGTCCAGGTAGCTAAAAATTAATTTTCAATGTTCATTAAATCGTTAATTTCTCAGTACTTTTTATACTGAAAGTAATGGAAATTTTGTACTAATGACAATCTGTTCTGATTAATCATACCTCAGGTTTTATGACACATAACTTAATAGCTCGTCTAGTTATATTTTGCAACTTTGTCTCCTAAATATACTTTTGTTCCCCCTTTGCAGAATCTTCCTGGCAGATGTCCTTTTTCCTGGGGAAAAAAAAAAAAAAAGTACAAAAAATAAGCAAAAGCCAAAAAAAAAAACAACCCACCACAACTGTCAAGTGGTACTCCAGATGTCGTTGATATAACTGCATGTGGCAGATTGTTGTGTAGGTGGTAATGAAGCTGTGACATGATTAAGTCCCCTTTTATAGAAGGGGCAACATCTAAACTAGGAAGTATTGTAGTGTAGTTGGAGCAGTTAAAAGTTTTCTAAGGACTCAGTACTGACTTCATTTTATTTTAGATTAGCTCCTCTCTAGCACTATGCACTAAATGCCTGATAATTGTTGGAGGCAGAAGCAATCCCAGGACGATTCTTCTGGTTTATTGTTATTAGAAATAAGTCTGATCTATTAGTTCCAAAATCACATGATAATACCAATCCAAACATTATAAATGGGCACCATAAGGAGATTTCCTTCAAAAACACTCTAGTGGTCTGACCTAAAATTCTGACATAGGTGCACCCTGCAACATATCTTTTTTTTCTCTTCTACCTTTTTAACGACAGATTGGGAGTACAGATCATCTATCTGTTTTACAGACTTAACTTCAGACTTCTTTCCTTTGAGAAACAAGCAAGCAGTGAAACCCTTTGCAGCAACTTCAGCCTGCTAGGCTTCCAAAATTAGACCTGAAAAGAGCACACCTTTCTCTTCTTCTGAGATATTGACACTGGCAGCGTTCAGGATGAGAATAACAGAATGACTTCTGTTCAATTGCTGTTTCAGAATCAAACAGTGGAAGAGGTGAGATGATTAGTTGAATTCTCTGCACTCTTGCAGCTCTTCCAGAACCTGATAGGCATTTTCCTATGAAATGTCAGTTAGAGATTACTAAAGTATGCAAATGTTTATTTCACATTATAAGTGTGTTTCAATAAGTAATATTAAAAGCTGAGGGTGGTCAGCACAGAGCTGTCTCTTTTGATGCAGGTCAAAGCTATAGATTGTCACATGTCAAATAATTTAATCCCCCAAAACCAATTCCATGTATAACAAAACAAAATAAAAATTTAAATAAAAAAAGAAAAAAAAAAAGTATGATTTCAAAGCAGCTCAAATAATAGATAATTAGGACTATTGCAATTCTTTATATGATTATGTGATGAATTTTTTACATATCCCTGAGAGATTTGAACCTCCTCTTTTACAGTTGTTGTCTTGATTCCAAACTTAGCTGTAGTAATTCTCTCTGCTTCCTAAAAAGCCTTCTCTAACCTTCTATCTTTTGGTTTTATCTTTAGCAAAGAGATGGCTGAAGCTATTGTGGTCCCTACTGCCAAGAGTATTTCTCCATTTACTTTAAAGTGGAACTGTACTATATCTGTGGCTTATGCACTATAATGTATAGTGTATAGGCCATATATAACTTGCACCCCTGTCTCCAGTCCTGTTTTTCCACGTGTCTCTCAAATATAAGCATTCATAGTTAATAGGACAGAGATGGTCAGTGTCTGAAACACTTTCAGCTGTGTAACAGAGTTAACACTCACTCCCTGGGTTGTGTGATGGTGCCATTATAATTGTACAGATGGTAACATAATGGGTTTGGACTGGAGTGTAAGGTCCTTATGTATCTTCGTATTAGGACTGCTGCAGGAAATATGGTGCTTTAAAGAATCATTGCATAAAATGTGTTAGGAGTAGAAGTACAAAAGCTTAATATTTGTGTATACATGCCTGTAACACAAGGTTCCTGTTTAATTTTCTCAGTGCTGCCTCCTCTCTGCCTCTATGAATTCAACAACACAGAGAGAAGAGACTAATGCCTTCTGGCAAGGTTACTTGCATAAACACAAAACCACAAAATAGTTGAGTTAGGGAGGGGCCTCTGGAGATCATCTAATCCAATCCCCTGTGCAGTCAAGGGTCACCTAGTACAGGTTGCTTGGGACCATATCCAGTTGGATTTTGAGTAGCTCTGAAGTAGAAACTCCACAGTCTACCTGGTCCAGTGTCTGACCACCTTCATAGTATTTTTTTAAAGTATGTTTTCTAATTCTAGAATTTCAATTTATGTCCAAATCGTTGTCTTGCTTCTATTCATTGTATTGAGCAGTTCTTCACTGACTGAAAAGAGAGTTTAGATATTTGGTGCAAAGACGCCTACATATAAATACCTAAATGCAACTGTCTAATTTTGAACTGAGTGCTTTTTCATGTGTCTGTAAGTTAAGATCTGTAAATCTTAAGGGGTTGAAACTTAAACAGCTTGAGAAAATCAAACAAGTAGGTAAACAAAAATATGGCACTGTGCACAGAACAAATTAGCAATGGTAACTTAGCAATGCAACTTACTAAACTGCTTAAATGACAAATCCATAAGAAGACTTAAGTGGAATTATAACTAGAGGACAACCTTAAGTCATGTTATTGTTAGTTATCCACTAGAGCAAAGGAATTCGGTTTATTATCAAGATTGTAAATGTAAGGTAGTTTCTAAAAACCTGAGAGGGTCCCAGATGGTGTATTTCTCTATGTAGAAAAAGAAACCATATGTTTTCTGTCTAAATTACTTTCTGCTTTAAATGAAAGAAAATAATAACAGAATATAACATAATTAAAAGGAAAGATCTTCACCTTCACCAGGTTATATGCAATATAGAGATGCAAATGAGTTGCCAGGGACTTGACACATCCTTCTCAAAAGAAAAGTACTAATAAAATTAAGTGTTCTGCCTTCACATTTGTTGACAATTTATCACAGTCTGAGTGACTGGGGACCCGAATGCCAGCAGATGTTAGAGGCCTATGTGGATATTTCTGACAAGACAGCTAGGACTTAATTCCAGCTACTGGATCAAGGAACATGCGTTGTCTTGCATCTTCATTGCTTAGGATTATCCTCCTCTACAGCAGATTTGTCTCAGAGAGCTGAAGCAGTCTAAAATAGTGAGGGAGCAAGATGATGATTAAGCATAATGGACAATCACATCCTGATTTTACTTCTTAAAGCTCTTTTATTCATAAATGTAGATTATATGACCTCTTTTTGCAGCTCAATTGATACTAAAGGAACAGGACTATGAACAAGAATATGGACTATTACAGTCTTCAGAGGTGTTGGGGGATTTTTTTGGACATAATGCAATTCACCAATATAAGAGATTCCCAAGCAAGCTCTGAGTGAGATATCAGGTCTCTGCAGAGATATTAGGTTGAGGAGTATAGTCATTTTCTAGCAGTGATTTGTCCATTCTAATTAGCCCTGCTTAGGCAAACGAGTCCAGAAATTCAGTTATACTTCTACTAATAGTGATACTTTGTTCAAATCATTCTGTTTAGATTCCACTGCTGATAATATTTTAGTAAAATGTATGACACATGGGGACCTCTACTCAGTAGGTTATAGTAACTCTAAAACCAAAAATGGAGATTTTCCATGTGAAGTAAATCATTTTGCAAATGGGCATCAAGGAAAGCATGGTTTTAAGCCCCAATTAGTAGAAAATTTCACACAAATGAGAGCATACTTTGCATCCTACAGAGATGTAAACTCAGCTCAGTTCCAGTTTTAGAACTTGATCAGTATCTTTACAACACAGTACACATCCAATAATTACATGATAATACTGTCAGTAGGAAGTGTTTATGCAGTACAGACCAAACAGCTGTCTCTTGTCCAAAAACCCTATAAAATTTACCACCTATAAAACAAACAATAATTTAATCAATATTATTTTGAGATACTTTTTAATATATAGGAGTTAGGAGCTATTTATGGAACTCTGCGTCAGGGACCAGATCCATTACTGAATGCTATAGTTGATTCCAAAATATGTTGGTGACTTGTTCTGTTAGATCCCAACCCATTTGTATTCATTTAATAGCAGCTGCCAAAGGGAACCCAGAAGTAATATAGTACAGCCCAAGGCTTTAATTAACCTCCCATGGCAGTTCAGCGAACACAGAGAGTCCGATGTTTCACTCTTGTTCTGTGCCATTATCAAAGACTCCGTCCAAAATGACCTAGACACAGACCCATCTGAACAACAGCGTACCTCGAAACAGCATGCTGCAACCAGTCTGCTTGTTACTGCTGATGTTGTTATGGGGCCTGATGCACACAAAAAAGTCACTTGTCTTCTCAAAAGAGGACAAATGTAAGATTTTGTTTAAATTCTCCTTGCTTTAGTTTCCGTTTTGCCTTCAGTGATATCTTTTATAAAAGATAATTAGTGCCATGAATGAGCCATCTGCATCACTCATGTTGATTTTCCACTCCCTCCAGAGCTGAACCTTTAGCCTTTATCTTAGCCATTTGGTGCCTGTGAGACTAGATGTATGTCATGGTCATTTACAAAGATAAATAATGATACCCTACTGAAGTAAGCAGAAGCTATTAATAAAAATAATGTGAAATGGGCTGATCTGAATGCTTCTCATGGGTAAGAGCCCTAAACAAATTCTCTGACTTCTATTAATGCTAAAATTTCCTCTATAGAATCTCAAAAAAAAAAAAAAAGGAAAAAAAAAAAGAAAAAAGGAGGAAATTCTTCAAAACTAACATAGTCTGCTTCTTTCTCTGTATGAAATTTAGTTACAATAGTCATGGTGGGATAAATAGCCAAATTTAGAGATTTGTTGCAGCATTAAGCTGGTGCAAGTTTTAAGCAGGTGCAAGCCTTTCCGTTACTTATTCAGAAAAAGTGCCAGCCAAATGATAAAACCTTTTCTTGTTGCCTACTACTTTGAAGACCCACATAGAAAAGGTTTCAAAACACTGTCTCATCCAGCCCTGTTGTCCTTATATCATTTCCTACTACAGTCAGAGAGATACATCAATAAAAGATGATTCCATATCAACATCTTGTCATCCAGTGGTTTTATTGACTTAGTTTTCACTTACTACAATGCACCAAGTTCTCAAATCCCAAAACTCGTATCAGAAATTCACCTAAACTCTTTGCAGGATGCTCTAGTTTTCTATGAAGCTTCATACACAAACAGCCTAGAGAGTTGGTGGCTGTCAAAGAACTGACCCCTCAGGGCTGCCTAGCTAGTATTCATCGGCCTTCAGCTCCTCTGGTCTGTTTAGGCAATTCAGAACCGTACACTAACCAAAATCCTCCATCTGCTGCATTTCCTACTTTCTCAGTGTGAGACTGTTCAATGGAAGTGTATCAAAATCACAATATTTATGGTTTTGTATAAAGCTACTGATTATGGATTATGAAGGTTAAGAAGGGAGCATAAAGTGCTGTAAAGTAAAGAATAAGTGAATTAGGGGATTTTTTTTTTTTTCATACAGAAGACAACTCTCAGAGCAAGAGTGAATTGTTAAATTTCCTTGTTTCAGTTCCAAAGGGCAAAAAGTTGCCATTAGTTTATTGGTTACAAGCAGTTTAAATATGGCCAGAGCATGTAGGAAAGAATAATTCTGTCACAGCTAGCAATCATTCCATTTTGCTTAGCATAGAAGAATACTTTCAACATCATGTGAAAATTTAATATGATAAATACCAACAATTAAAATGAAAGAAGTCAGAATTGTCAACAGGCAAGTCTGACAACATGTATAATAAACAAAAGGATAGTAGGTCAAGTTAATTAAAAAAAAGTTAAATGTCTTTTAAAATGTCTTTTATGCTATTTTGAAATATTAATACCTGCCTAATGCTTTCAACAATTAACATTTTTTACCACTACCCAAGAAAAGTTACTTTTTTAAGGTTGAAAATGAATGTAAAAAGGAAAAACAATTATTTAGGATTTCAGTTCCTCTAAGCAACAATGCATTACTATACTAAATCTACTGAAAAATAAAGTATTGAGGTCTGATTAGATATTGAAAAAAGCTCCTTTTAATTTGGTGTAAGAAAACAAAAATATTTTTTGGTTTGGGTTGGTTACATTGAGTGTTTTGGGTTTTTTAGTTTGTTTGTTTGTGTGTTTTTGTTTTTTTTTTTTTTAATGAATTGATTAACTCTTTCAAGATCCTGATAGGAATATCAGTTTTATGGACTTCCTTGTGGGTTTGGAATAAAAGGACTTGTTTCTGGAAACTGCAGTTCTATCTTCAAGTTAAGATGAGTAGTTGATAACTTTCAGGTGGAAGTAATGGCTAAAGTCCGTAGCTAGTGGAAGTTGTTATCATCTGATTTTTTTCTGTCATTGTAAAAGATCTTCTTTGTATTTCAAGAGAACACCTGTCCTTATAACAACATTATTGTCAGCACTTATTGAGTCTGATCCTAGGAGCAGACTAGTTCCTTCAGAACTAGTCAGAAAACAATGTCTTTAGATCACAGAGTTATCTAGTACATTTTCATCTAACATATATGTAGGTCCTTGACTTAACCTGAGACTCAAGAATGGATTATAACAAAAAGAATAGCACTCTATATACACTGCTGCCCAACACTACTCTCTGGAAAAGAATAGCAGTTGGATGGACATGGAGAGGTATTGAGCTTTGTCACAATATTACCACAAAAGAAGAGTTTTTCCCAATATGAGAATACTGCTCAGAAGAGAAGAGTGACAATGAACTTCTGACTACTGAGAAAAAAAATCTGGTGGTATCTTATGATTAATGTTATTCTTACACTGATGTTAGGTCTGACAGGTGATATTGAGATTTAATCTATTTTATTGCTTAAAGAAGATACCCAACAATATTTTCATTCATATCTATTGTGCAGATATGTTTTAAATTTGCATAAGTTTCTTGTTGCAGCTGCAACAATCATTTATCAATGATCTGGAAGAGGGGATTGAGTACACCCTCAGCAAGTTTGCATATGACACCAAGCTGGGTGGGAATATTGATCTGCAGAGGAATCTGGACAGACTGATTTGACAGACATCACTTCCATGCAGCACTGCAGGCTTGTGGCTGGAGAGCTGCCTGTCAGAGAAGGATATGGCAGTGTTTCTTGACTGTTGGCTGAACATGAGCCTGCCCAGGTGGCCAAGAAGGTCAACAGCATCTTGCCCTGTATTGGGAACAGTGTGTTGAATAGTACTCGGGAGGTTATTGTCCCCCTGTACTCGGCACTGATGAGGCCTCACCTCGAGTACCGTGTGCAGTTTTGGACCCCTTATCACAAAGAAGACATTGAGGTGCTGGAGCAGGTCCAGAGAAGGGCAACAAAGCTGGTGAGGAAGTCTGGAGAGTAAGCCTTATGAGGAGAGGCTGAGGGAGCTGGGGTTGTTCAGCCTGGAGAAGAGGAGGCTGAGGGGAGACCCTCTTGCTCTCTACAACTACCTGAAAGGAGGGTGCAGAGAGGCAGGGGTCAGCCTCTTCTCCCAAGTCACAGGTGACAGGACAAGAGGAAATGGCCTCAAGTTGCACCAGAGGTGGTTCAGATTGAACATTAGGAAAAATTCTTACACTGAAAGGGTTATTAAGCCTTGGAAAGGGCTGCCCAGGGAAGTGGTTGAGGCACCATCCCCTGAGGTATTCAAAAGATATGTAGATGTAGTGCTGACATGGTTTAGTGGTAACTTGGTAGTGCTAGTTTGAACTTGATCTTAAAGGTCTCTTCTAACTAAAATTGTTTTATGACTCTATGGTTCTATACTATTGCATCTGAAGTTGAGAGAACAATGAATGACTTAAAACATTCGACCAGGCTTCCAGACTGATTTTCAATACAATCGATGGGAAATACCAGTCACTGCACGTAATGTAGAAAGCCAAGCCATTTAGGACTTTCATAAATTCACTCTTACCATAGACAAGCTATTGCAATGAGATAGTTTCCATACTAATGACATTCTACTGACTCCTAGATGAAACACTCAGACCTTTACAGGTTTAGATATAGAAAGCTGGTTTAGTTTTGCATTCATATTTTTGTTTTATTTTCTTATTGCTTGTGGCTGTTGAAAGATCAGCTATCAGGAGAAATATTTGAATGGTTTGCTTTTAAGTCAACTTCAGTAGCACGAATTTCAGCTCTT
Source organism: Thinocorus orbignyianus (assembly GCA_013400375.1). Taxonomy (NCBI): domain Eukaryota; kingdom Metazoa; phylum Chordata; class Aves; order Ciconiiformes; family Thinocoridae; genus Thinocorus; species Thinocorus orbignyianus. The sequence continues at coordinate 972,307 of VXBW01000362.1, read as the reverse complement.
GTATACAAAGTGCAGTTCCAGGAGATCTAAGACACCTTGAAACTGGAGCTTGCAATACTTAAATAAACAAAGTGTCAGGATGTCTGGTTTAGGATATAAGTTAATAAAAGAACAAGGAAAGAAGTGCTACTATTTGTGACAGTTCCTCATTAAAGGAGCAGAGGCTGACATTTTTAAACCCATTCATAATTATATCTGAACTACACTCTGAAACTGGAACAGTTTTTACTTCCTCAGTAGTTGACATCAGCTTCCCGAATGTTTTGATACCTCACACTAGAGTCTTTGTGCTGTGCGTTGGGTTTAGGCTTTATGTTTTTTGTGAATGGCACATCAAAATATATAAAGAACATCAAAATGTCATAACAAAATAAAGGTATTACCAGATACTTTAATTAATGTAAGAATGTAAGAAGGGAACAAAAGGATTCTCTTATTCATACTGAAGGCTGATTTAGTTTACATATTTTTATTTAATTTTAATTTTGGATTCTTCAGAAATTATGTCTTATGTAAAATATATAATAAGCTAGGGAAACATTTCAGCAGATACTAAACAAATTTATGTTCAGTTTCCTGGGCACTCAAAAACTTTGCATTTCTTGAAGAGGTGGTAGGACACCAGTAGAAATTTACAATTAAATAATGTCTAACAAAGCTTGAAAAAGTACAATGGTACAATTGGATCTACAGGAATCTCACTCCTGGAGGAAGAAGACAGCAACATTTCAACTAAAGTTGTGAATGTCAACAAGTATTTTCTAAGCAGACTAGAACAGGTTATTGAAAGAAATGCTTTGTGCTAACACCACGTTAGCAGTCTTGGTTTTAGTTCCAAATACATCAGGAAATTTTGCAATTTTGCCTTGTCCGTCACTGAATCATAGTAAAAAGAGATAAATGACATTTATGTGTGTATCTAAATAACCTCTTTACCAAAGCCTGATTATTTTTACCAACCCATTGTCTAGTCCACTTTACGGCAACTCATACAATATGTCTTCCACAAACAAGTCACAGAGAGAGTTTCATAATTTTATAAATTATGTGGGACTGGTTTAGAATATTTCAATCCACTGTAAAATAGAAATTGACATAAAAGGCAGACAATTAATAGGGAATTTCTCTACATATTCAACAATTTTTTCCTGATTGGTCAGTGTCAATTTATCATTCTTTCAGTATTAACTTTCATTATTCCTTCCTTTGAATTCACTCAAAATCTAAATTCATTTGCATTTATTGTTATAACAATTTATTACCACCTTTTTCAACCAACTGTCCTTTAAATTTTTTATTGAGCTATTGTTTGGGAAAGTTTACTTTGAAAAAAAAAATTACCTCCCAAACAAGTAAAATCCTCAGAAAGATACCAAAGAGTTTTCTGTGAGATCACTAGGCTTTTCAGGTGTGCTCTAAGATGTGCTTCCTCTTATTTTGATAAATTTGGATAACATCTTTTTTTTTTTTTCTTCTTCATTCTATCTGGATGAGATATCTCTTTTTGCACTCTTTAAACAGTTCAGTTGCAAACAATTGTCTTTGTGTCATGTCAGTCAACATTTATTTACACCAAAGGAAGAATTTTCCCTAAAATATACTCTTTTTCAATACTAAACCCATGCTTCAGGGTGTCCTGTTTAAATAAGATATATCTTTTCACTTCATGTTTTCCTAGATTTACCTTTGAAGAGCACATCAGAAAACTAGTGAAATAGGAATTTAGTAATAATTTAATATTTATTTACATTTTAATAATTATCTAAAACGCATCATTATTATCACCTATTTGTCAGTAACTATGGTTGCTCACTGCTTAGTCTACCTATACATCTCTTATTCTGTGAATGTTTTGTATAATTTATTACATAAACTCACATAATGATTTATATTATTGATCACCTAAACCATGCAGTAGTGCTGTTGCTTTCTGACTGCACAATCTAAGTTTCATAATCAGGAAAATGACCTTCTTTCTGCTTCACTTACCCTTAAAATGTTCAAGAGTAGTCTGTGCAAATTTAAAGGATCTTATGCATTTATTTTCTCTCTTTCCTTCAAACAGAAATGCCATCAGTGGTATTCTGCAAGCCCATAAGCTGTTAACTGAAGTAGTAACTAGTCAAATTGAATTTACATGCACTAAGGTGTATTTGTCATATACAAAAGGCTTTATTTATTGAGGAGTGTGTGCATTTCTTGGAGAGATTCACGGTGCCATATGCAGTTCTGGACAACCTGCTGGCAGGTCAAAAGGCTGTTGAAGAGTCAGGGTTCATGACATAGCTGGAAGGAATCGAGATTCTTGTGCTGTCATAAAACTTGCAGGTTCTGCCACCCCATCACTTGTCTGTGCTCCTGAGTGTTTAGTTCTTACTTTCTTATAGAATAGTTTGAGATCTTTACATTCGGTTAAGCTGTAGTTTAGCTACTGTACTATATGGTTCATGATAGTGGAGGGTGCTACATGCTCAGGCTGCACCAGTTGCCTTATTCCATCTGCTCAGTTGCTATTTGCCTTTCCTCCCTCCCTTTTTCTATTTTATCTTCCTTCCTTCCTCAATACGTAAGGTAGTTTTTCCCACTTCTCAAAGCTGTACATCTTCAGTGATCAGTAATTAACCGTCAGTGGCTTGTTTTTACTCTGAGCTCATGTCCTTATTTTCAAATCCTCTGAAAGTTAAACTCCCTTAAACTCCATATTGCAACAAGAGACACCAGGTATTGAGTCCCTTGATTCTCACAGGCAATTCTCGTACCAAGTTCATAAGAAGTCAAATAGACTCTATCCCCAATTCCTTGCAAAATTAGTACAAGGAAAAAGAGTGTAATGCCTGTAGCCTTTTACTAACAATGGCAGTAGGATATTCACTGAGCCATAAGGAAACAAAATCTGAAGCTGTTGGAAGTTTGAGTAATATATGAAAGTGATGGGTAACACAGTGTCTGCAATAGTAGGCAACAGTATCTTCCAATATCATCCTTAGCAGGTCCTGTCAAGTTCTGTCTTCCTATGATAATATGTAGATTTTGATTAAACAGTTCTATTGGCTCTTTAGCATAAAACTCTACTTTGGTAAAAACTGTTTTTTCTCCTTTTAGGGTTGTAATAACCTAATAAAAAAAAAGAGAATTGAGGTTCAATAAGACATAAAAATTTCTGTCAGTCTTAGATCTGAGTATCTCAAAGAGAAGGGATATTTAAGTTTTCAAGTTGTTAAACATTTGATTCAGAAGAAACTAGTAGCAATTATGCTTTCTGTTTAAGGTTAGAATTTTCTGTTGTAGTACTTAAACAAAATATATTAACTCTTTGCAATGAGCATTCCAGAAAGATTAATGCTGGAGGGATGAGGTATATGAAAGTCTAAGTCAGACACTTAAGCTTTTAATTGGTAATTACTGCCTTTTTTTTTTCTTTCTTTCTTTTTTCATTACTATCATTATAAGCTTTTAAAGCCTGTTAACTTTTAAGCCTTCTCTGGCTTTACTGCTTGTTTTGATACTTAGCCTGAATCTTACCTCCTTACTTCCTAAGAATTATTCCTAGGAATTATTATACAAATTATTCCTCTGCTGACCTTTATAAAAGCACTATGATAATTGCATGTTTTCCTACAGTAAATCCTCACCTAAACCGAACCACTAAGAGAGCTGTTCCTAAGGTCAGGCTTAAGACTTGATGACTTGAATATTTTTTTTAATTCTTTACAGATGAAGTCTGAGACTATAGTAGTTATCTTATCGGTCAATTCCAGCACTTTAATCAGTGTATTCTGCAGCAATAAGGAAAAAGATGTTCATTGAGTTAAAGTAGACATCATATGGTAGAGTTACCAATTTGACTTGGTGGGTCACTCACCTGAGGTGGGTTCACATCCTTGTTCTATTAAAAAAAAGTGAAGTTTTGTAGCCTGCGTTACCACATCTGTACCAGAGCCATTGAAATACATGATGTAGGAGTATTTTTTCTAGCAGAATTTCCATTACACTTCTTCAGAAATTTCTTGGAATCAATATATCCTACGAAATGTTCCAAATGAGGAAAAAAAGGTGTATTCTTCATAATATTTGTATTTTTAATGGAAGAAGTAGAAATTTGTATTTTGATTTGTTGAGGTGTCCAGAATGGAAGTGTCATGTAATAACAAAGATGAAAATATGACATTTTTTAGCATCTTTATCAATGATCTGGACGAGAAGATCTAGCACACCCTCAGTAAGTTTGCAGAAGATACCAAGTTAGGTGGGAGTGCCAACCTCCTTGAGGGTAGAAAGGATTTGCAGAGGGATCTGGACAGGCTGGATCGATGGGCTGAGGCCAATGGGATGAGGTTCAATAAGGCCAAGTGCCAGGTCCCATACTTGGGTCACAACAACCAAGTGCAGCACTGCAGGCTTGGGGAATTGTGGCTGGAGAGCTTCCTGTCAGAGAAGGATCTGGGAGTGTTGGTTGACTGTCGGCTGAACACGGGTTGACATAGTGCTTAGTGACATGGTTTAGTGATGGGTTGTTGTTTTTTATCAGTTAGGTTGATGTTTGGAGTAGGTGATCTTAAAGATACCTTCCAACCTAGAGAATTCTATGATTTTATGATACTATGATTCTAAACTTATGCGTACTTTAATAGCTAAAATGTTTTTCTAAATATATGCCACCTACAGAGACAATAATTACACCTGCTGAGCACTTGGTTTGCCAAGGATAATACAAAGAATGTGGAAACTTTGAAGCCCAAGGGGGATCAACTTTATATGATTTAAAGAATTTATAATTTTAATCTCTTATGTAGAAAATTCTTGCTGCTTGCAACAATGTTTACTAACAAAATACTTAAGTTTCAATTGAAAAAAAATTATAATCATAGACACAAAGAAAACACCCTCTTTTGATGTGCATTAGCTCCACAGATTGCCAGCTATTTTACTAGATGCGACTACAAATTTATATGTATCGATATTACTTTATAGGACTTAATTCTCCAGAATATACATCAGACTGGATGCATTGTCATTATACTCACATTGCCACTGAACACCCAATATTGTCATTGAATAGCAAAAGAAAAGGGTGGTTTGGTGATGAAGTTCAAAATTGTTAAGTTTAATTGGAATCGGCCTGTGTATATTCAAACAGATACTCAAAACAGACAATTTGGTGTTCAATGCAATTAAGGGAAGAAGAGTGTAAAATGACAGATGTTACGTTAAGAGGCAACAGTAGTTTTGGCAGAAAACGCACCCCCTTGTGTTCTAACACTCCTTACTGAGGTGGGAGGCTAGGTGCAGCCAGGTTAGAATTCCGAGTGATGCCCAACTCATCACTATCATTTCAATCATGTTTAATATATTAAATTTCATGATTCTGGATACACTAATAGTGGACTACACCTTTAGTCTAGTCATGCTCATGAACTAGTATGGCCATTCTCAAGTTTCTGGTCATGTTCAATGAGAAACTGAAACAACTAGCTACCTAACGTGCAGTTGATTTAAGCAACAGATATAAAGGTTCGTATGAGTTGTTGTTGGTAAATACACTGCCTGCAAAGCATGTGCAGACAAAAATACAAAACATGCTACAGAGTTACAAATAATACAAACTGGCTATAAATACAGAAAAGTCACTCTTTAGAGAGATTTCTAAGTTTCCTGAGGAAGCACTCAATGTAATCTAAATCTTACCCAGATGCATACCTCTGGAGGTGGAAGAAAGGCTCAGCCCACTGACTGGTCCCAGAAGTCAGATGCAGTCTGTGATGGAGTTCTCCCTGACTTGTTCATGATGGTGTCTCCCCTCATACCCCCCCTTTCCTGGGCTATTTTTATACTATTTTTTACCTTCAAGATGGAATTTGAGTGACTTTAGTTATATATACTTTTATTATGATTGGTGTAAAAATCTTGCACCTGGCATCTAAAGGCATAGTTTACGAAAAATTCAGGGCACAGACTCAAGGAGGAGTGGTCGCACCTTGGAGGCAGGTAGCCTTTGGGATGGAGGTGTGTTTTGGTATTATAATGAGCAAATCTCACACAAAAGACAGCATTTTGTCAAAATTTGACAGACTGTTGGCTCAGGGTAGCAAGTAGGCAGCTTATTAGTTTCATAGGAGCATCTCGTTCCCATATCTGCTGCGTTATCATAGAATTTGGCCATAGAATCTCAGTCCTACTCCATCCTCCACGCTGCTTTGCAAGCAATTTTGTACAGGGAATCACAGATGTAGTGGATTACTCACATACCAGCTGCAGCTGTATTCTACCCTAGAAACTAATTTTATACCTTTCCTTAATGTGTGAACAATGCTGTATTTTTAATATAATTTAATTTTAGTAATTATTCCACAACAGGTCACCCTTTTTTTTTGTGTCCCCTTTGTTCCTTGCTGTCCATTACAGCAGCTGATTCTAATTTTTGTTATGATGACTGGAGAATTGTCCAAAAGAAACACTTCCTCATCTGCAACTAGTCTTCTTTCCTCAGTCCTGTTCCCTTGGTTGCTTTCCACAGATTGATGCAGATAAATTAAATAATAAATACATGGGCACAGCAAGTAAATAACAGTTTAAATCAATAAAGTAATTTAATTTTTTCTAAGGCCTTTATGTGCATGCTGTTTCATGAAATCATCTTTGAGGCAGTTTATCGCTTTTTTTAATCTTCTGATTTGCTGAGTTTGGAAGAGCTAGATATGAACGAGGTACACTGTATAGCATGATACTATCAGTAAATCTGTTAACTTTACCTCTATAAGATGATCTTCTGAGTAGCAGACCCTGGTCAGAGGGTCAATGAACCTAACACCTAAGATCAAATACATGAGTTTAAGTAAATTTTTGGAAGGTAATCTCAGAAAGAAGCATTATGCTCCCTGTTTCAGGATGTAAGATGAAGATCAGGTCATTTACGCCAAAGAGAAACCTGTTCTCTGAGAGTAACGAGACTATTCTGTGCACAGACTGCAGAACAGAACCTTTCCTTCAGTGTCACTCTGCCTTACTTAATGAAACATTATTTTGTAAAAACAATATTTCACAATCTCTAATGAGATTGAAATAATGCATTAATAAGTTCCAATTCACACAGACTTAACTCACTCTTCTTTTTAGTTGCTAGGATGGCGTTTTTTTTTTGGCAGGTTTCTTTCAGAAAAGAACTTACACTGTTTTGTGAGGAAAAGGAGAAAAAGCAATAGCAAAATTTCTAGATGATGAGCTAGCTCTCTTGCTGACCACTGATAGAGATACTAGATAACAGGTATTGGTGTATTCTGCTTGAGGGTATAGTTGCTGGGGAAACATCTCTAAGAGTATATTCTGCAAAAGAAAACAGCCTAAGGGAAACAATGTCCCACAAGGACACAACCCACATTATTACGATGGTGCAATTATTAAGATGCAGTTTAGGCCCATGAAGATGGACCTTCCCACACATGCATAGTTGCATAATTCCTTTACTCAGTTTTCCCTCCAATTTTTGTCATTACTTATTTTTATGAGCAGAAATGAGTTCACATCAAATTTCTTTTGTCAAATTTTCAAATATTCTAATATTTCTAAATACTACCCATTATGTCTGTGCCATTTCAAATGTCAAAATTTGACACAGCCTTGAAGGCAGTTATTTAGTTTGTTAGCATGTGACTCTGTCCAGGTAAGTGGAAAATACCTTCTTTATGCAATAATGTAAAACAGTTCAGAAATTTCTGAAACTCACTTCAGAATCAAATATTTGTACATGCGATGAGCTGCAGGCATTTCAATGGGAAATTGACCCTGTAATTTTGTTTTAATATATGTAATACATAAAATAAAAATCCATTTGATGCTAATTGAACTTGATGTTAAATAAGAGACTCAGTGTTTCATTCAATTTGTTATGGTGAAATAAAAGGAGCTACTAAGAACACAACGAAATTCAACTGATACGAAAAGCCTATGAGTAAAGAGATCAGGATCAAATGTAAGGGAATCACCAACTGCTGTGCCCATGTTCTACTGCTGCCTTTGTACCACTTCTCTGTTTTGGGGGAGAATACACACACAGATTTTGAAATCTCACTGTCATTCACTCAGATTTTCTGCTTGAGACAGAAATGTGCTTACTGCTTACCAGAGGAAGGACTTGCATTAAGGAAGCAGCAAATTAGAAGTTTTCCACTGACATAAAAGAAATTATTGCTGTTTGATATGAAGTAAATTCTAACCTGTTTATATCACAAGATAGAGTTTACCCAAATCTCTCCTAGTGAACATCCAACAAACCATTCCAAGTAACAGATTCATAAGGCTTCTTCAATTAAGCACGGGATCCTTTGAAGTCACAGAATTGTTCAGATTTTGTCCTGAAATTTACTTTTGTTTTAATTTCACTTTACAAAAAGCTTTTATACATATAGCCATTTTCACAATCAAACCCAAGAATTTTACATAGCTGTATTTCTATCCATACATGAGCGTGAAGAAAATTGTTTATGGTTCAATGGCACACTATGCACTAAAAGTTGAATAAAATGCTTCCTGAAGACAACAGAAAGATTTTCACACAATGGACACTGTGATGCCTTCGGTTTCTTAGAATTACAAATTTTCCATTTCTACAGAAATGGAGTCACAATTATACATTCTGTTTTATACTCTACTCAATCAGAATTCCTGAAGTGTAAACTAGATGTTTACTCCCAAAACTATGTTGCCAAATTGACCTTTCCAGCTGAAACATTGTTGCTCTGACTTTTCCTGTCCTCTAAAAATAAAAGGAATAACGCGATGTCTTGAAACTTTTAGCTTTAGATTTAGTAGACTCTGCTTGCATCTAGGCCTCCTGATGAATCCCAGGACAATAACCCCAAAGTCAGAGAGTGTAGAACTGACATGTAGAACATTGTGGAAGCCCCTTCCAACTCTAACCATTCTATGCTTCTGTGATTATGTTGCCACAATTCCCTATAGCTCTCAATTATTTATATTATAACCTTGGATAGAGTGACAAGCCAGCTACTATTCTGTCTATATATAACAAAACGCATGGAGGTCCAGGTGCTAAAGTTCTCCCAGATATACAATAAAATGGTTTTTTGCTATTTAAAAATGATTTAAGAATAGAAAGTACTGCAAAGGTGATGTAAAATTAATATTGCATAGGCAGATCATGACTGAATGTAGGAAACAGTAATGAAACCCCTCTCAATTTGCAGATGGGAAAGGAGAGCTCCATCCTAAACTGTTATGCAAGAGAATAGGAGTCAGAAGATAATTACTAAAGATATATCTGACACAACAAATGACACAACTTTAAAATCCCTGGAATGTGATGTATCATAGCCTTACTGTCTGTAATACATTCTATAAATGATAAAGAATATATTCCTACCCAGAAAAGCTGGGAAAAAAAAAAAAAAAAAAAAAAAAAAAACAAAAACAAACCAGAAAGAGAAGATAAAGCAAGTCACATTAACTAAATCAGAGGAAAACTTGAGGTATCCTTTTGGTGTGTTTTTTTTTTGTTTGTTTGTTTGGGTTTTTTTTAATTAGTATTTGATTTGATTACATATCATATAGCAAATTTTAGCTATCACAGTACAGACAAATCACCAGAAGAAGATCTGAATGACAAGGCAATTATGAATTTAGAAGTGAAAAACATTGTCTCCAATCCAATTCATGTCCAAATAATGAGTTAAATAGTCAGTAAAAGTACCTAGGGATATTTCTTTTAGATTAAAACAATAATATATAATAGACAATAGACATATCTTTAATGTAATATGAAAAAAAAATACCATTTTGGAAAATATGCAATAAATCTTTGTGAAATATAAGTGTAAAACTGCAGTCTAAAGTAACTGTGAGAAGTTTGACCACGTTTGCGGCTAATATATCAGGCTGTTACGTAAAATAGCCTATCAGGTAAAACAAACAGACTGCATATCTAATCTTTAAACAAATCCAATTTAATTTTGTCTAGTTACTCATTTGATTCCCAGACATGGTATGCAGCTGTAAAGCCAGAAGATCTATCAGCTTCTACTTTACAAAACTGGATACAAACAAATTCCAGTGAATTCTAGTAAGCTGAATGGTTGAAAAATCTCCAAAAGAAATTTGTGATGTAAGTTTTTTTAGAAAAGTATTAACCACACCAAGAATCAACACCATGGTTACTCAGTTAAGCACTAATACCAGTAATTTTTTTTTCAGAATGGTGGTTAGAGTACTACAGGCTAATTTAGTGTCTTACACACTTGCTGAGGGAAAAATCTATTTGCCTTAGTCACCAGTTCAACTCCACAATAAAAATCACATTCCACTGGAAAGTGATGAGTTATGGCAGCATCTCAGCAACATGGTTAAATTAAATACAATTTGTAAAAGGCAGAATTTCTAATCTCCACTAATTACAATCTGACAGTCAATGTTAGTGATTTTCTCCTAATTAAATACATATGGGACAAGTAGACAACAGCCATTTTTGCTAATCACCTTAAATATTCAGAGGAGGTTAACAAAAATTCTTAACAAATTGCCTTTTTGACACATGAAACATAAATCACAGGTTGACAAAATGATTTACAGAAGTCCTGTGATCCCTTCACCCATCTGGTGACAGAACACAGCACATCTAGATTGTCCTAGTCAGGTGGCTGTTTAATCTGTGTTCATTTTAATGATGCGACTTTTACAGCCTCCGTCAGTTAGTGCTTAACTGTACTCAGAATGAAAGTCCAAGAAAAGATCTCTTCTGCTAAAAATTAAGGCAGTTATTTCCCACTCTGTCTTCAAAAGACACTTAGAACAAGGAACCTTCAGAAGTCCATAAACATAAAATTTAAGTCCATAAGTGGTTAATTCTTAGCATGTTCATAAATTAATTTCTCAGTATGCCCTTCCTCAGCTGAACAAAACTTCCCTGTCAATAACATCAGCTTTTTATTTATCTTATTTTTCCAAAGCTCGTATTTTTATTTGCTATTCTCTCTCGCTCTCTAATCTTCTTTATGTTTTGTAACATGTTGTGCTTAGAGTTTGACACTCTGCTTCCTGAAGTCTGCTGCAAGAGGAAACAGAACTAAGCAATCATCTCTAGTGTCTCTCAGTGCTGCTTATTGATCTCTTGCAAGATGGGAGACCAGTACTGCCTCTCCCATTCTTACATTCATTGATTTATTCCAAGATTCCACTTACAATGAAAATTAATTATTAATTAAATATTGAGTGATATAGGACCTAGAACACTTGATTCCTCATTTAGAATTTCTAAGTAAGTACTAATTTAACTAATTTCTAAATAAGCACTAGAACTTTTAAAATATGTTTTTCAGTTGGACTATAGTCACTCTGTTGAATATGACCATCTTGGTGACAATTTCCTATCAAAATCATGCAAAACAATATAAAAGTGCTTATCAGAAGGTTTTAAAAAGATTCTAAATTCCTGATTTTCTATGTCACTATGACTCTCAAGATGTTTTTATACAAATGTCTGGTAATATGTTTATTCTATTATCACTTTGTCATTTGTTAAATGCTTATAACTATTCAGTACTTTCACTGGTATACTTATGGGCTTCAGAATTAATATTTATACTGTTCTGTTCACAAAGGTTTCCTTCACAAGTAGCCACATACTGGTCAGTTTTCTCTGATTCTGTGGGAGTTCTTGAAGATAATTGCTAATGGGTTAGAAATTGATTGACACATTGAAATATTTTAGTGTAGGGTCTTGCAGCATGTGGCCTATGGACTACTGGAGACAACAGATGATAGCTACTGCTTCACTTAGTTGTTAGACAGAATAAACTGCAAAGCAGAAAAGCATGGGAAAGGAGACAAACAATTCATCCAGTAATATTTCTATTAATGTCATTGAAAAAAAGTCCACGAAGAAAATGGGGGAGAAATAAGAGATAAGCAGCTGATTTAAAAGTTTAAATCTGCAGAAACTAGTATCCAATAAGAGTCAGGTGTTGATTTTTAGTTTAGAGTGGCCCAAGTAAAAAAGTCATTTGCAAAAAGAAATAGACTAGACTTTTTCAGTTCTTCTTCAGCTATAAAGAATTTCAAACCCTGTTCACAAAGCACATAAAAAGAAACTTAATACAACCCTACCAAAACCCCAAGAATGATACAGAAGAATATTGCTGTGTTGGTGTTCTTCTCACCAGAACCCCCTGTTTTTTTTTCTCATTTCAGCCATCTTGATTCAAACCCAAATTATTTCATGAACATAGTGCCACAGGAGAGATCTTTAAACAACCGTCTGTTGGAGAAAACAGATTACCAGTGGATAACTCATCAGTGTTTGCTCAACATAACATGTCACTTCATGTAGTTAAACATAGCACATTTCAACAAAGGAGTTCTGGAATGAAGCAGTAGTTAACAATGATCCATTTCCAAAACTTTAAGATTATAGGGCAAAGAATTTACCATAAAAAAAAAGAACATTAGAAATCTGTCAGTCATTTATTTGCCTGCCAGCTATCTTCATGGTGCACTGTGGGATTAGATCATTTTCCTTTCAGAGATGCATATATAACTTCAGGTAGTTAGGTTGACAGAGGAAAAGGTAAAAGAGGGTAGGATACTAAGTAGAGTCTCTGCTTTAATCTCTGTGTCCTTGGCCAGAATTCAAATTTAAATGTGCGAATAAAAAAGAAATGCACACTACTTCTGCCACTCCATTGGGAGAGGACAGAGGAAAACCAGCTCTCCTTCACAGAAATGGCAAAGGAAATATGAACTCTGCTTCATCCCACATTGCTGGGAAATGTGGAAACACCATAGAACTATAAAGCTGGTATGTAGTCAACCTGGAAAAGAATTTTCAATTTCCTCTCCTTTGTCTCATTATTAATATATTTGCATTAAAGAAGAATCAAGGCTTTTCAAGAGTTTGCGCTTAATCCCTCTACGCTCTTTCTCCAAATACATCTCTAAGAATTCAGTTTCTCTCAGATTTCTGCTAACAAAAAATACACTAATAGCTCATTTAACTGTCAGTGGAAGAAATTACTTTTGCTCTTCTGCCCCTTTTCCCAGCTATTTAAACCTTTAGAAAAAAAACAAGCAAACCAAGCCAAAAGTCCCAAACTTTCTAAATAGTTTCTATGTTCTGTTGTATTTTTCAAGGACAATGAAACATATAACAAAATACTTGGAACACTATACTACATATTGACTATCCCTAAGTGAGAAGTGATGCTGTGCAAAAGGCTGCAGGGTTAGAACCCTGATTTTAAACAGTAGATTTTGCTTTGAACAATGCCACAAAAATTACTTTTAGTCCATTTTTTGAGCACTCTAAGAGCTACAAAAAGAGCAGTCTTGATATACCTATATCCAAAATAGCAAAATAACTCTGATTGCATCATGTCTACATTTTCTATGGTGTGTTATTATGTGAATAGCAATTTTCCAAATAAAGATATCAACGCTTCGCTTAAGAATGTATCCAGAACATATTTGCAGCTTAGAGAATCCAGTTTCAAGTTTCTCTTTAGCCTGAGGAGGTTCAGACTCAAAACCTTACAAAAGGGTGAACTGATCACCATGTCATAGGTTTAGGTATGGAAGAAAGCTTACTCCATGCGTACCACTCCCCACTGTGAAGCAAAGGATACAAGTTAAATGGAAGAAAAGACGGAAAAATGATGGAGTGTGAAGTAAGCCTAGTTTAGTTACTCGGCAAGGAATAAAGTCTCCCAGCTTTTACTATTTACTTCTGGAATAATACATGTGTTATGTGTTTAATAGCCCTCTTGGTCACTTTGATTACAGGATCATTCTGGAAGATAGCCCAAGGAGAGCTCTGGACAGAGAAGATGTATTTTTTAATTAGAGCTGAGGAAAGACTTCATGACTGCTCTAGCTCTTCAATGAAGAGAAACACATTAATGTGCTTCAGGCTGGTATTATTTGTTGAACTGACCTAACTTTAGGCAGGAAAAAAAATATTTTCCTTCTGTGAGTTGAGTTAAGGAAGAGAACTTAGTACCACAACTGTATTCATGATATTGTATTGAAATCAAACATGACAAGATAGTGAGGAAAGACAGTGAGATTGCTGAAGGCCCTGATCATATCAGGTGTGCTGTGCAGGAACTAGAATGCACCCAAGTAGAACATGCATTTTCTTGGACTACTTGGCAAGGCTGAGGTAACAGTGTCCTTTCCTAGAAACCAAGAAATCCCCAAATATTTCTTTTTAATGCCACACTTTTT
>VXBW01000362.1:944626-958064 GCA_013400375.1 Thinocorus orbignyianus | reverse complement strand
TTTTTTTTTTTTTTTTTTTAGCTGGACAGCCAATCTCAAGTGCCTTGTTACACGAGGGAAAAAAGGACTTAATGTAAGGGTAATATTGCAATTCACTTACCTAATATCTCCCTTAGAATACTACTAATTATTATTTCCTTCAAAGTACACAGATCTGACATCAGAGTTCTGGGACAGACTTTTCTTTTTTGTGTGTATGTGCAGCATCTTGCATAGTAGGGAGCCAGACAGTGTTTTGAGCTCTTCAACACTAGTGCATTAGAGATTATCACAGAAAGTTGTATGTGTGTCTTTATTTGTTTCTTATCCGACAATAACAACAAAAACATAATTTTGCTGGACCCTACAGAAAAAAAGAAACATTTGACAGCTTGTTACAAAATACATCATATCAGAGAATGAAGCTATTAAAGAATGTAAGCTTTATCAAACGGTGGTAATAATAAATACCTTGAACAAATTCACTAGGAAAGTTAAGTTTGTCATAACAGCTCTTTCCAGCAAACCCTCTGAAGGATGGTATAGAAAAGAGGAACGGGCAGAGCAATAAAATCATTGCCCATAACCTCTTGTTGGCTTTTCCAAGCATCCTTTCCATAGAATTGTGTTGACGAGGCAAAACAGATATGATTATCTTCATTTTCTATGTGTGGATTTGAATGACTTAGAGTTCTAAAAGCAGTTATATGGCTGTCTTTTCAATGTGTAAATTTATCCCTTATGTCTTGGAAATATAAATGTAGTAGCATATAAATGCTACTAAAGGATGATGAAGCAAAAAACCATTATGTGCAAACCCAGTTGGTATTTTACTAATTAGCACGTATATATATAGAAAAAAAAATCATGTAAGAAGGTGAACAGACTGTTTCATTAACTGAAATTTTCATGTCTAATCTTCCCTGCAATCTAAATTATTACATGCTAAAATTGGATTTGTGATTACCTCCTGTTGAGGGCAGTCTCTACATATGTAAGGTGATTAAAAAAAACCCTTTTGTTGCAGTGAGATAGACCTAATTCCTCTTATTTGTGTATCTGGTCCCATTGACTGGACATTTCTTCATTTCAACAGAAGGTAAATAGGATGGTTGAAGAGGTAAAAGTTGCATATTAAATTACTAATGCCTATACAGCATTTAATTCAACAAGAAGAAAAATTAATTTTCTCATATAAAATGCTACTTATATTTATGATCATTCCATCTTCAAGATACACAGAAACAAAAAATAATCCAGGGAAACAAATTAGATGGACATAAGCAGGACAGAATGATTTGTGCACGACAGTATCTATGTATGTGCATAGCCTGGTTTTTGGAAACAAGTAATAATAAGTAATATATTACTGTACATACATTAGATAATATATACTGAAGGTCATACAACTACTCCTATTTATTTTATGGCAGGTAGGCAAAAGATATTCAAAAGCATCTGAAAAAAATGAGTACTCTCCAATTAGCTTGTGGAATTTATTGCTACCTCATTTTACCGTTTCAAATGAATTAGTAGGTTACACAGAAGATTATGTACATATGAAAGTATAAGGTGTATTAGACACACAAAATCCTCACACTTCTGCATATACAATCAGAGTTTGCCTGAGGTTAGAAAGAAACATTTTTTATTTTGAGATTATTTTATAGAAAAAAAATCTTACATGTAAATCATAGGGAAATGTCTGCCTTTCTCTGAAGTTTGCAATACCTGACTACTGCTGCCAAATAAACTGAATCCTTAAAAGTCGTTCAGCCCTGAAAATGGACGTGGTAAAATCAAACTGAAGGGTGAAAGACAGTCACGTGTCCATGGACGAATCTCTATATCTGTGTGAGACATTCAGTAGAGAAAAAAGTCAACACTATTGGGACAATTTTGAAGTTAATAAAGGCTTGTGTAGTCCTTGTGCTTTTCCATGTGATAGTCAAAACTGATACCTGCCTCAGAAGTCATGAACATTAATTTAAGAATTTCTAGATCATTACGAAAATGCTTTTGTGACATGATACTCTGCTATGAACAGCGAGACTTTAGAAAGAAAAATTACAAGCTAATATCTTGTTAGGCTGTTGTGAGCAAAATATAAATGTCTCATTAACTTCAGAAAATATTACAATCCAATGAGAACCTTATGAAACAATCACAATGACACCTGAAATAAAAAAAATAAAAAACCCCACAAGAACACCCCCCTTCCCTGCCCTCCCCCGAGTAACAATATATATAAATACATACAAAACCATATCAAGGTCTCAGGGAGATGTTACTGGTAGTCTCTAGAGAAGTTCCAGACCGAAATGAGTGACAAATAGGAACTGGATTCAGGATCTGGATAGATGAACCCATGGATCAGTATCAAAGGTAGACAAAATGAGAGGGTCCTCCCCAGACACCAGTCTCTGAAGAAGCAGCCATCAAAGAGGAGGTAACCAAATTCCCTTGGTCCCTCAGCTTTTATATTGAACCTGGTAGATGGGATGGAATACCCTACTGGTCGGCTTGGGTCACCCGACCTGCCCCCTCCTCCCCACTGGTGCAACCCCTTCATGGAGTAAACAACCAACTCAGCTGATGCTGGTTGCTACAGCAGCAAGTATAAGCAAGAGCCTCTCTCACTGAACAGTAAGTTAGCTCTGCTCAACCCCAGTCCAGCACACATAGTAAAGAGACGCTACTAGATGAATAAAAGGATAAGACAGCCCACAATATATAAAAGTAGCACTGTTTTGTTTTCTTGTATTTTAGTTAGTTATAGTGTGAAGTGCATGCAGGAAAGATGTCATTATTAAGGACTGCAGACCATTAATGACACATGTACACCATAGATCCCAAAGGCCAGCTGGGACTGTTGTGGTGGGTCTACAGTGAGAAGAGGGAGACAGCTGGAGAGACTCATTGTAGAAGGTCAGTGAGCCACATGTGGCCAGTTGTTCCTGTTGTGATTTAGCTGGATCTTAGTGGACTTTTGGATAAAGTCCTTATTCTTCTTATTCTTGCATCATCATATAGGGTTTGGCCTCATCCTATGCAAAAGCATCTGGGAACTGAATGAAGCAGGCACCAAAACCAGCTGTAAACTCTGTGGCTTCAGGGCCCTTGAATACAGTTTGCTTCTACAGGTCCTAGAGGCAGATTGCTCCCGACCTATAGTGAGCTTATCAAAGAAATGTGATAAACATTAAACAAGTGCAATCGAGCATTGTGTACAGCTAAGGTATCAGCCAATCTGTCTCCTCTCTCTCCAGTTGGATTGTTCCTTGTTGCTGTGAAGTTTTTGGTACTGTCAGATAGAGTATCCACATCCTGATCCTCAGGTCAGCTGCTCCTCCTCCAATGCAAAATTCATTTTTGCTTGTCCTTGTAAGATCATTTGAGCCATCTCAGGCCTTATGCTACTCCATATAAACAAGACAGGTTGTTTATGAAGAAGGAAAGAATAAAACTTGTCTGTGAACAAGACATAACTATACCCAGAACCCTACTATTAATTTGCATGTGTCAATAAGGGAATTAACATGCCTCGTTTCATGAGGGAAAGCACGTTGAAAGTGTGTGTGGTATGACAAAAATAGGCTGTAATGCAGGGGAAAAAAAAAGGTATTTTTTGTTCAGTTTTGTTCAGTTGTGAAGAATTCTTTACTATCAATGCTGGCACTCATGAGAAAAGCAAAAATTTTTGTCAAAATCCATCAGACTTGGGTGTGGAGTTTTTTCTTGCTTTTAGCTAAATAGTTCTAGAAACAGTGATTTTACAAAGATAGATAGATAGATATGAGGTGAGAGTCAATTCTACTCTCCTCCTTGTTTGGTGAAATTTTTGTACGTGGTCACTAGGAGATAAACAGATTATCATACACAGAGATGTACTGAGACATTTTACTTTTTTAGGGGGTCTTTGGCAAAACCACACCTGTGGGACCATTTATACAGGACATTTTGAAGAATCTTTGTCTTCCATCTGATAGTCAAAAAGAATATCTTCCCCGATCTTAGCAAAATATTGCCAAAACTGGAAGTAAATAGATTTGTGTACATCTGACATTTGAGCTGACCACAAATGTTCACTGTCATATGGGCCTACAATACAGGTAGGTACTAAACCAGAAATGTTTGTTGGGGGGAAAGAGTGAAATGCTTTCAAATTTACACAGCAATCTAAAATCAAGACACAGATTTAATTTCCCTTGCCGTTTATTAACAAGAAGTTCAGATCATCTGTCTCTGCTTCTTGCAGAGATGTCATCCTGCAACCTTCAATACTTATGTAAAGATAAAATGTTATTATTTAAAATGCTAGATACATCACCGCATTTTTGCTTTGAAATTAGTCTTTTTTAGCTTGAGTGAAAGGCAGAATAATTTCAGAAGCAGAGTATTTTTTTTTCCACAAAAATTAGTGTATTTCAGCTTGATACAAATTGACCTCATTTTGTCATCCCTTTTAAGACTACTGTTTCAAAGCAAAATGCCCTGATCTAACTGTTTTCATAGATTCTTCTTCGCATTTACAAAAGTCACACCTCATTCAGCACTGATTTTCCCATCATGTGCATGGTGTTCTACATAAAAAGAGGATCAAAATAACTTTTTCTAAAAATGAGCTATGGAAAGTTGAATTCTTTATTAAAGTGAATTGATAATGGCTTCCTCTCCCCAGTCACTGGCTTCGGGAGAAAAAATGTAAACACACAAGCATTTTACTGCCAGTTATTCTAAATGCAGATACAGTTAAGCAGGACTGATGCAACAACTGTTTACCTCCCTGTGGCTTCGCCAGTCTATTGCAAGAGCTGTCACTATTGTTGAAAGAACCTCACTCTGAAATTGGAACCAGACCTAACCCCCCAAAATGACCTTGAGTAGGGTGAAGGGACTTCTCTTTACTGTGTCAACCAGACATGACAGACATTTTCCTCAATATTCATGGAGTGTGCAAAGCCCACGTTTTGTAACTTCCCGACTCATCTATCTGACACAGTTGAAAGAAAGGTTCTTCTACCCCTGCATTAGCAGCTGCTTTTTACTAAATTTAGTCCCAATGGAGTCCTTCTACAGTAAGATATCATTCATCAAAGATGATAACGTCTAGCCAAAAGTGAATATCTGACTATTTCCCTACGCCTGAGAGAGTTTTTGCAGGTCAGTGTTGAAGCATATATGTCAATGAAGAAGGTAATTTTATTTTCAGTATCATCAGTCTTTCATGGATAATAAATCTACTCAGAATAAAAAAGTGATATCCTTGGTGACATCATAAGGATTTCAAGTCTATTTCCTAACATTGGCATACTTCACTAAATGTTTGTAAAATTTTTATAGTTGAGGATTATTCTTTCCTTTTCCTTTCTGAACTTGTCTGGAAGGCAAGAACTTAAATGCAGTTACTGTTCAGAAAATACAAGTAACATCACAAAATGAGTAAGAAATAATGCACAATTTATTTTTTTTTCTTACTAATTGTAAGCACAGAGACAAAATAGAGGTATACACACACGTGGTTTAACTACTTTTTATTCTTCAACAATGCATCATACTTGATTTATATTCCCATATTTGCTAATGACATTCTCCAGAATTTGAAATTAAAATTTCCTTCTGACTTACAAACATTCTGTACCACAAGTTCAGTCACAGTAGGACATGTGTCTACACATAGGGTAGATTTTTAAAGAAATTTTTGTACTTAATTACCAGTAAATGATGACTGAATACAAACCATCTTCTCATGACATACAGAACTGAAGTACAAAACAGAGTGATTCAATTAAAGTTATAAATTCTAAAAACAAAAATAAATATTAAAAAGTAACTGAAAGTACAGTTCATGGAAGCTTAGAAAGCATTTTAAGCTTTGAAGATTAACAAACTCTAGTTTTTTAAGCTTTCAGCTATAGATCACTGATTTTTAACCTAGTTTAACAGTGCCTCTAACTTGTTACCCTTTGACGGGTCTTTGGCAGTTTGGAGCAATATATTTGAGACAGCTTTCTACGAAAAAGTGCCTGTATAAAGAAAATCAGTCCAACAAAAACAAACTATGTTATCAGTTTCAACTATGACCATGAAATAAATAAGCATGAAGATCACTAAGGGATTACTTTGCTGAGACTAAATCTCCAAAGAGTTCATAGCCAGAGGAGAGGAAAGAGGTAAGATGGAATAGAAAAGAGAAGGAAATATTCCTCAAAATACATTTTCAGAAAGAAACCTCCCCCCAGATAAATTTAGTAACATAAGAAAGATTTGTAACCAAACATGTATGAAGTACTATGTATGAAGCTACAATGAAGTATTATGAGATATCCTACTTTACTTAGCCAAAGCAGGTATTTTCCAGGACATCTCCACCAGCACACTGTAGGTAAATTTCAGAGATTTTCTGCTTTTTGTTACCGATACAGCCATAACAAAGAAAACTTATTCTCTTCTGGGAACTAGGAGAATTTACATCTGGACTTGCTCTGAAAAGAACATAGCACTGTCTTTTAAGTAACACCTCTGACAAATCTTCTATCCCTAGAATTTAAACTTATAACACAGTGGAAAGAACAAGGCCTTGCTACCTCCTGTACTCTGAAGTGTTAATGAAAAGCCTGCAGAGTTCTTGTGCTTCAGATCAGTGCCAAATTACTCAATATTTTCAAACCACTCTCCTGGTATTAACAGTGATTGGATTTAGGAGTACTGAACTCATGTCGTTAGAAAAAAAAACGTGTCCCTGTTGCTGATGCTGTGTGCTTTATGAAGAACAGAGGGTTCCTATGGGCCATTAACTTCACCAAAACAAATAAAACTAACAAACACATGCAAAGACGGAATTAAGAGCAAGCCTTTTAAAACAGATTTCTTAGTGGAACGGAAGTGGGAGGATTCTTTATGTTAGTCTGGCTTTCAACATGTGCTAGTGCACAGAAGATTATTTAGAACATTTTATTAGTCGTCTTCTAACTGCTGTAGAGAGGAAAGATTGGAGGAACATACTGGTTTTAAACAGTGGATGGAGAAAGAATTCATGATTGGCAAATAGGATATCAGTGTATGCTTACCTGTAACCAAACATCTATTCTTGCAAGGATAAAATGCTTTTAATAATCTGTTCCAAGGCTGTGTCCCTTCTTCCTCATCAACTCCTGCACAAATTCTTATCAGCATTTTCAGAAATTGATCAATATAACTTTTATTCTTCTCAATTTATTTCTCTGCATCCTGTTTCTTCCCACAATTATTTCCTTAGCATATAGCTTTGATTTACCCCTCCATTCTGTCCATTCCTGATTTCTGAAAGAAGTTGCCTTTAATTATCATACCATTTCAAGCACACTTTTCTTGAGGCTGATGCCATTTGAGTCATAAACCCTAGCTATTCCTTATTCTAAATTAAACATCTTTCCTTTATGGACTGAGAATCTTTGCTTCATCTTTTAGAACTTCTTCATAGAGCTCAGAAAAGGCAGAAATCTGCGAAACAGGGCCAGAACATTTCTACACTGTAACAAACTACCAGATATAGCAGAAGAAAAAGAAGAATTTTAACTTTGAGTCAGAAATGAAAAATACTGACCAGCTCTTTCCTTCCAGATCCTTTGAAATAGGAGAAGAAAGAGTTCATGAATAAAATTTTATAGACGTACTTTCTGTGGTTCCTGGGCTCTAGGGCACAAACTAGAACACAGGAAGTTCCATCTGAAAGTGAGAAAAAACTTCTTTACTTTGGGGATTGCAGAGCGCTGGAACGGGCTACCCAGAGAGGCTGAGGAGTCAACTCTGGAGATATTCAAAACCTGCCTGGACGTAATCCCATGCAACCTGTTATAGGTGAACCTGCTTTAGCAGAGAGGGTGGACCAGATGATCTCTACCGGCCCCTTCTAACCCCTGCCATTCTGTGATTCTGTGATTTGTGGTATCCATAGTATATTTGTTAGTGATTGGTCTTATGGACTATATCACAAAAAATAAATTTAAAAAATTCTGCTATATTGACTAGTTTCTAAGATTCATAAAATATTTCTCCTCTACAGTGTTCTTTTTCATTTAACATATTGGATCTATATGCTTTTTGAGTTACAGTTTACTCTTCAAGATAGAGAAGCATCAGATAAATGAATGGCTTGAATTTCAATTTCCTCTACACACTCTGACAAATTCACCATACTGAGAATCACAGTTCCACGTAGTATTATTTTGGCTTAAATAATGCTGCTTTTCCAACACAAGCTGTCCAGGTAATTTTCTTTGCTTTAGAGTAATTCACCTCTAATCAAAGTCTGGCTCCATGTCCTCTGGAATCCAACGTAAGACATAACATAGCACTGTTGACCTTGTGTTACTGACACCAAATTGCCACATAATAATCCTACTTTTTATTTTTCTTCCTTTCAGTGGTTCCACTGCTATTCCCATCTAAATCTTAACAGAAAAGACACAAATACAAGAGGTTGCTTTTCTCTTGATATGATATGGTGTAACAATCTCACTGGATTTTGATGATATATCGTGCAGTTATCAGTACTGCTGGGTATGCAAGTGACTGATCTTTGCAGAACTGTTACTGACATGTTATAGACAAATGCCCAGTTAATTATGCATTTTGTCATTAAATCAATCCACTCAGTAACACTGCCTTAGCAATTATTTTGAAAAAGAGCGTGCTGTAAGAAAGAGGAATAAGAAGCTCATTTCAGATTGGAGCTTTTACAGCAATTACCCTAAAGTCTGGGGTTACTAAGACTCAGTAAAGAGCAGAGCACACACTTGTTCTTATGATCTAATCTAACTGTGACCTTAGTGCATGTTGCAGGTTTGAAGTTCAAGGCACTTCTGCTTGGACCTGTGTTCAGGCAATAGTGTAAATATTATCTGGTTTAGGAATGGAATCTTAATTGTAGTTTTAATTTATGTTAAGAGTCGGTATGATAGAAGCTAGGGGAAAGGTTATTTTCCCCTTGCTAAACTTCCCAAATTTTCAGTTTCTGAACATTTAACAACTTCTGAAAGAAAACTCCCTAGAAGACAGACCAGATTCCAAACCACTTTGGTAGCTATGGCTCATTTCTAAAAAATCATGTTTAAGTTTGTAATAGGAGTCCAACAGAACAGAAAATTGAGCTTCAATCTCCTGCAAAGCCAGCAAATACACTTAGTACTATACTGTTACCCACTGTGAGCTTAATAGATAATAGTGCACCTAAAATGTTCCACAGACAGCTGTGTGAGCAAAAATCTACCATTAAACTATGACACCTTCTCCAGCAATTCAGAAATTCATTAAAATATTTCTAATAGGCATTAGTCATCCCTCTCAAAGGGATACTAGCTTTCTTGCAATGAAGGGGTATTAAAGATAAAGCTTCAGACACCAGACAAGCAATTAGCTGTGCAGACGGATCACCTAGTAATTCATTTATTCTCTAATTGATCTGAGTTATAAAATCGGTATTTTGAAAAGGACCCAGTAACTGGAAGAAGTAGTCTGACCCTAGCCTTACATCTAGAGATTAATTCTCCATACATAATAATTTGGCAACCACAAGGTAAAGCTTGACTATAGGGAATAAAGTGAGTGTCTTACGTTGTCTACTTATCTGCCTCTGGGGAATCAAAAGAATAAAAAAGAAGTCAAAGAACACACTCTAATAAGGAATGAGATTGACCTTATGATGATACAAAAGGGTAGCAATAGCTGTTCTGAATTTATGCTATTTGTAATTTTGAATTTACATTTTCTTAAGTGCAGTTTCTACTTTTTTTCATATGCTTAGGACTCTTTTTTGTTTTTTAAATGCTGTGTGTGCCTCTTAAAAGCAAGGATAATGCCATGCAATGATATTTTAAAATAGACTGCCGGTCTCTAATGTAGATTCTACAAATTGTTTAACAACAGCAGCCTTTGACAGTCTCATTGGCTAAAGGTTTCCTTTTGCATGCAGACAGCTGGCTAACTGTGACACCAAAAGTTTATCTACAGCTAGATTTATAGACCTTTTAACCTTGATGAAAACCCCCTGAGTTTCACTATAATGTAAATTAAGATTAAACACATTCCGTAACTCATATGTGCAATTCATCTAGACTTCCTGCCGTGGAACTTCACAAAACCAAGGCACACCAACTGAAAACTAAAAAAGGACTTTATTTTTAAAAGAAGGTAACAAAATCAAACAAAGTTTTACTCTAAACAAAGCCACCTTGAGACTGCAACAAACATTAGCAAACCACAGGTTCAGAATATAGTTCAGGAGTTTATACTACACAACCAACTTGAGCATTCTTACAGTTTATGGCTGATGATCCAAAATGTAGAATGACTCACCTAATAAGGGAAGGTTCTAAACCTCAAGGAGTTTCCTTGGGCAGTGTCCCAGCCTGAGGGGAGAGCTACAGAACAACTGCTCTGAGGAGGACTGACTCAAAATGACTCTCCTGTTGTACTCCATTTATACCCTCATTGAGTCTGATCTGTAGTCAACTATGGTCATGTAGCCCTCCCCCTAAAGGACTGAGGACCCCAACTTCCTCAGCTTTCAACTGAAATGCATATGTGCTAACCACCACTGTATGGGCATGACAAGAGCTGTGTTGGGAAGTTTTTGCAGGATTTTGGTGGTTTTTTGTTAAGTCTTTGTCAGGGCAGGTGCATGTGCCACACTTGCTTTCATGTATTTTACAAGGAGACACATGCAATAAGTCAAGGGGTAATAGATACAAATTACTCTTGGGGAGATTCTGATTGGACACAAGAGGAAACATTTTCACAATGAGAACAATCAGCCATTGGAATAATTTTCCCAGGAAAGTGGTAGATTCCCCCAAACTGGACACTTGTCTAGATTGTGTTTTTATCAAGAAAGTTTGGACCACATGATCCCTTGATTGGTCCCTTCCAATCTGGTATTCTAAGATTGTATGATTCTATGTTATAAAATATGTATGGTGAAATCCTGAGTTCAGAAAGAAATTGTGATAGTGCTGGTTTCAACCCTTCCCCAGTACATCAAAAGAAACCTTAAAATTTTCTTTCCTCTCAGCAAAGTTTTGTTGTTTTCAAACTGAAGATGTACGAGATAGTTAAAAGAATACTCTTATGTCCACAAGAACTTATAACTACTATTATCCAAGTAGTGGTACTGCTCGGTCTTGCTCACTGTTTTTCCTTTAACAGCTGAAATTCAAAATGATTCCTGTTACTCATCTGAGTAGATGGGCACTTTCATCCACACATGGTCCCACTGAATATCTAAGCCGTGTTCTGACTCCTTAATTTACAGTACTGGTGATTCTTCACCAGCTAGAGAGATGCACAGGGAAGTAGAACTTGAATTACATAAAATGAACCAAGTAACTATTTTTTTTTGTGTGTGTGCGTGCATTAAACTGACTCAGTCTCAGAGAAAAACTGAAGGAAGGAAAGTGACTAATAATATCCACATTTTGTGCAGTACTTTAACTAAGAATTGACTGGAGTAATGCCTAGTGTTTATTTACTATTGAATCTTTGGGCAATGATTGAAGATCATCTTTGAGTAGTTGCCAATGTAGCCCAACTCAGCTGGACATATAAGGTAAATAAGGTTACTATAATGTAAATCAAGTAAAATAAACAAGAGCAATTTTAAGATTCTTAAGATTCAGCACAAGATCGGTTTTGAAAGGTGTTTGGGAAGGCTTCTTTTTTTTTTTTTTTTTTTTTTTTTTTTTTTTTTTTTTTTTTTTTTTTTTTTTTTTTTTTTTTTTTTTTCTGTCCGTTGTGTTTTTTCTAATCTCTTCAATCACAATTGTAACAAAAACAAGTTCCTTAAATTTTTTGTTGGAATTCCAATGAGCTGCATGTTTGATATCGAAGAACTTGTGAGTACTCCTCAACAAACTATGTGCCTAAGGTTGTAAGATTGTGAATAAAAAACTAATAAAATACCAAACTGATATAATAGTTTTTTCTGCTTTTTAAATAAAAAAAATAATTTTGCAGCATATTAGTGTGTCTTTCATGAAAGAAATGCTGGAATACCATAAATTCGAATAGGAATTTTAAAATTAATATTTAGATTTATAAAAAAATTCCCAGATGATTAAATTTCTCTCTCTGTTTGGTCATAAACTAAAGAGGGCAGAGAGAGTGTTTAAGTGGTAATATTATAAATACAAATGCTATGGAACATAAATCTTTTAGGTTTTGAAAACAAAAATGAGTATTTTCTCAGTCATATTCAGTCATACTGAATTAATTCATATCAAATATGATGAGAGATCTGTTTTTCTGCCATTTAATCTGCATTTTAATCAATAGATATCATTCTGTACTGTTCTGATGTTTTCATTAAAAAAGTATGGTTCTGACTGAGTTTTTATATGCTAGTATTTTCTTTGTAGTCAGACTGTACAGTAATCTACATGTATGTCAACCAGACAGCTGTGTTCAACTTTGGAGTCCTCAACACAGGAAGGACATGGACCTATTGGAATGGGTCCAGCGGAGGGCCACAAAGATGATCAGGGGGATGGAGCACCTCTCCTATGAAGACAGATTGAGAGAGTTTGTTCAGCCCGGAGAAGAGAAGGCTCTGGGGAGACATTATTGCAGCCTTCCAGTACGTGATGGGGACCTACAAAAAAAATGGGGAGGAACTCTTTGTCAGGAAGTGTAATGATAGGACAAAGGGTAATGGTTTTAAATTGAAAGAGGGGAGATTTAGGTGAGATAACAGGATACTTTCTAGATACTAGAAAGAAATTCTTTCCTGTCAGGGTGGTGAGACACTGGAACAGGTTGCCCAAAGAAATTGTGGAAGCCCCACCCCCTGCATTCAAGGCCAGGCTGGATGGGGCTTTGAGCTATCCAGTCTAGTGGGAGGTGTCCCTGCCCAAGTCAGGAGGGTTGAAAATAGGTGATCTTTAAGGTCCCTTCCAACTCTAATGATTCTATGATTCTGTGATTCTAAATGGGAGGTCTCAGAAAGTGTAGACCCCTTGATAAGCAAGACTGACAAACTGGTGACAATGGGTGAGGAGAAAACTGAGGTACTTAACAACTTCTTTGCCTCACTCTTCACTGACAACTTCTCTCCCCTTACTTCTTGAGTGGGTGGACTGCAAGGCAGGGACCAGGGGAGAAAATTCCTTCCCACTGTAAGAGAAGATCAAGTTTGTAGCCACTGGAGGATCCTGAACATAGATAGTCTATAGAACCTAATGAGTTACATCCCAGAATCCTGAAAGAAATGTCTGATATAGTTGTGACAGTAATATTTGAAAAGTCATGGCAGTCAGGTGAAGTCCCTGTTGACTGGAAAAATGATTGGGAATTAGGGAAACACCACATCCATGAGGACCCTGGGAGCTACTGATCAGCCTCACCTCTGTGCCTGGGAAGATCACGGAATGGGCCCTCCTAGAGGCTATGCTAAGGCACATTCCCTTCCCTTCCCTTCCCTTCCCTT
>VXBW01000362.1:906549-944518 GCA_013400375.1 Thinocorus orbignyianus | reverse complement strand
TCCTTCCCTCACTGCAGAAAACTTCATAATCTCAATTACAATCTTCAGTATACTCAATAGGATGGAAATCTGACTATGCGGAAGTTAATGAAATCTGCCATTATCTGCCCTCTAGTAGTCCAAATTAAGTACTGTGAACACTGTTGTTCACAAGGCTGGAATGCCACAAGTGAACTAGTAGATACCAAGAGACGTGCCACAAGTTTGATCTGTAGTTTACCAAAATTTTAAATATAGAAATAATGAATATTATTAGAAGATACAATATTTTATTTGTATTTAACATAAATACTTTCAAGCACGTGCACATTCAAATTTTAGCTTTATCCAAAGTAAATAGATTAAGCCAGTTGAAGACCTAGAGCAGTGTACTGGTTTCCTCATTGCATGACTTCTGCTTCAAATTTATTTACTTGGTTAAACAATGTCATTTATGCTGATGTTCTCTCACATAGTAGAAATGCAACAGCACACATTTTGCTTTCCTTACTGGTGTAGCTGATTACATCCACATTTTACTTTGCTGCCCAGCTTTTCTTCTCTTTCCAGTTTCACTGAGGATGGATAATAATTTTAGACCTCACTGACAGCTATTTGTTACCTTTTAGTTACTGTTCTGAGCAACTCCTGACATGTTCTTTCTCAAAGTAGAGTGTTGTAAAGAGGATAATGTTTAAATGTAATACCCAGGGGCCGATTTTGAATTTGGACACAATCAGTGGAATTAACAGCTTATATAAATTGTCGGTACTTTTTATGTTTTATCATTCCATGGAGTTCTGCTCACTTAGAACATTTACAGAAAGTTTTCACTTCAGAAAGCCTGATGTCAGGTTTCCAGTTGAAGATGGTATAATACGGGAAATAAATCACCAGATGGAAAATGTTATGTCTAAAATGTATGTCAATACTAAGATAACTATTATCTATACATAAATGTGAAGGGAAAACACACTGCTAGATTTCTCATTCTTTGAAAATACACTTTGATAGGGAATGGGATTCTTTGAACTCCTTTTGTTTATAACATCCTTGTTTGTTGTGACATGCATTGATCCTGTAACATTTCTATCCTGCATGCTTATATGGTGACTGTTTACTTAGTATTTGAAAAATGCACAATACCTTTATTCTCATGATCATGTAATCATAGAATCATGGAGTGGACCTTAAAGATCATCGAGTTCCAACCCCCCTGACATGGGCAGGGACACCTCCCACTAGAGCAGGTTGCTCAAAACCCTGTCCAGCCTGGTCTTGAACACCTCTAGGGACGGGGCATCCGTTCTTTGGGCAACCTGTTCCAGTGCCTTACCATCCTGACAGTAAAGAATTTCTTCCTAACTTTTAATCTAAATCTCCCCTCTTCCAATTTAAAACCATTGCCCCTCATCCTTCATTAGCTGCCTGATAAAGAATCCCTCCCCATCTGTCCTGTCCCACCTGCCCCCTTTAGGTACTGGAAGGCTGCTGTGAGGTCTCCCCAGAGCCTTCCCTTCTTCAGGCTGAACAGCCCCAGCTCTCTCAAGCGGTCCTCATCCTGATATACCTCTGAATCACAATATGCTATTACTACTGTTTAAAAGTGGGGATTGTAGTAGTAGTGGTGGGCTGCATGGGAATCTCTGCTCCAGCACCTGGAGCACTTCCTCCCCCTCCTTCTTCAATGACATCGGTGTTTGCAGAGTTGTTGCACTTGCATATTCTCACTCCCCTCTCCCGGCTGCTGTTGCACAGCAGGTTTTTTTCCCCTTTCTTAACTATGTTATCTCAGAGGCGATACCACTGTTGCTGTTTGGCTTGGCCTTGACCAGTGCTGGTCCATCTTGGAGCCAGCTGGCATGGGCTCTATTGGACATGGGGGAAGCTTCTAGCAGCTTCCTACAGAAGCCACACCTGTACCCCCTCCTACTGCCGAAACCTTGCCATGTAAATGCAATGCAGCTACTCATTCTGATATTGCTGTTCCATTTTCCAAAGACTTGAATGTACTAGAAGCTTGATTGAACAATGCTTGGTGAATGCAAAATGAATTGCCTTTTTCAGCAAAAGGTGCAGATTTTTGGCATCACAAAGTGTTATATGTCACACAATTGTACTTTTATTTATTCAGCCTGCAAATGATTTCAGTAAGTATAAAAAAAACGAACAACAGTCACAGATCTTAGATAATGAATCATGAATAAGTGAAGCAAACAGATCACAGTAATTTACATAAATAAACTTCCATGAATGTTGTGGAAACTATGTAATAACAACTATGTTTGCAGAAATTACATCAATTTAAAAATAACTTCCTACAACACTGAAGTCTAGGTAATTTAGATTATTTACTAATGATAATATTTGATTAATCATACTATATACAACTTGCGTATGGTAAACAAGATGCATACAAGGTCACATGTGCAAGTGAAATCTCATATTTTTATCTGGATGACTCATATTTGCCTGAAACTGCTTTAGAAGAGTTACTATGAAAGCAGATTACTATACCTTGTCAAAGACCTTTATGCCATTTTTAATTGCTACGTCAAGTTATAGAGTAACACTCGTCTTTCTTTTTCTACTAAATCTACGTCATCAAACATAACAATTTTGTCTAAGAAAGGTTTAAAGTTTCCATGAACACAAAATCTCACTTTCTCTTTTCCAAATTACTGGTTCCTTGCTGATGGAAAAAGTTATCTTGCACTATGTGCTTACTTTTCTTATAAGGGAGAACGAAGTTGGATGCTCAAGCATTTCACTATCAGCTTTTCTCATAGGCAAATATGTGCATCAATTCTTTTAACTCTTCCACATCGAGAAAATTACCATCACAATGTAATCATCAGTGAAGTAATAACTAAAATAATTATCCTTTTAAACCACAAAAACAGTGAGACCAAAACCAGAAATACTAATAGTGAGCCACGATTTGCATGTTCTTTATTCTCTAGCTATTTCTACTTGGGCAAATGTGTTCTCTATTTGATATTACTATAAAGAATTTACATTGTAGTCTGCTTTTGCTGATGATATCCAAAATAAATAGACTGAGCCCGGGAGTCTCCAAGCTGACTTCTGACTCAGAATACCTTTTAGCCATTTCCAGTCTTTTAAGTTTACGTGATCATTTATTTAATTTGCATTTCTGGAACAAAAATAATCAGCACAGCATTACAGGGACCATTAATGAAAACTTTACTTTCATTCACAAAATCTATAGCTTAAGTAAGAGACAAATGAAACATTCAGTAAACTCAGGCTGTTTGAATCTGACTCTAAATCAGAACTGCCTTGAAAATTAAATGCAACTCGCTATGGGCAAGTAAAAACTAAAAATGAGATCACTACAGCAGGTATTAACTTTTCTTGGTGTTTTTTTTTTGTTTGTTTTGTTTTTTGCTTTTTTTTCCCCCTTGGGTTATCTGGCTTTTGCGTTTTAGGGGGGCTTGGAAAAGTTTAGGGGGTCTTTGGGGATTTGTGGGACTTTTGTGTTGTTTTTTTTTTTTTTTTTTTTCCGTTTTCTATTCAGGATGAGATGTGGCTATTAATGTCAGACTTCTTAGAAACTTGAGGAGTCCTTGTGTGAGATTACACAGTCCCAAACACAGATACCAAAACTGATTGTGCACAAACTAATGCTAATATCAGAATCCATACCAGTATTTCCCAGAGACCTGCTATCCAAGGAAACAAAATTCTCTTTTCAGGCAACTCCGTGTCTGCATCAGTCTGTGAGGAACATGAAACAGGATCTCTGGTCCTTTTTGTATTATACTGCACAGCTTGTAGCTCAAAGTTCTCATTGTGGCAAAAGCCTCTATCCTAAAGATATATCACATCTAATATATTGATGGATACCCGAGCTGTTTCATTTAAAAAAGAGGCAGATATTTTGAAGAAGAATTGAATGTGAATGCTCCAGAGAGAGGAAAGGGTTAATTTTGCCTCTTTCAAAGATCTAGGGAGTTTTCTAAAAACCAGACAGCTGTCACAACAGGTCTATGTCTTCTTCTGAACATTTTGAAAGAGACTGGTAGCTGAAAACACATTTTGTGAAGATGCCAAACCTTTAACTGCATTAAGACTATGAGAAAACCTAGAAAATCTAAACTCCAAAAGGAGATAAAGGGTCTTATTTCTGGAATCCCACTAGTTCAAAAAGTGAGCTAAGATCTGAGGTTCTATTTTGCCTAAGCTGCTACACGTTTGTTTGGTTTTGGTTTTGGTGTTTTGGTTTTTTTTTTTGCTGGTCTTTCTAGAATAGAACTCTAGAAATCCATGGATGGAGTTTTATGTTTTAAATGCTTATGGCATTTGAAGTTTCCTAGAATTTGAAATGCAGAATTTGAAATTTGAATTTGCATAAGGGCTTTCACAATCACAAATTTCAAATTCAGAACCTAAAATTCTAAACAATTTCTACATTTTTCATCTTCCTTTCTTAGTGGAGACCCTAGATTAAAGATGATGATCTAAATATGTGGAAGAACCCATACAAAATAAAAGTGAGGCAAGATGAGAAGAGACATAGCAGGACAAGACAATCAACAGAAAATCTTCCCAGAAACCTATCCTTTAGGAGACGTGAAACAGAACCAATTTAATAATGTGATAAAAATGGATCCTATTACTCTACAGCTTTGCAGTGGCAAATGGTCCAAAAATACACAGATGCTTAGTTTTATTACAGTAGCAATTGATATCCCACGACATTTAAAACAAAGCTTTTGAAAATATACATTAAATCAGTGTCCTATGATAATTCAATTATCCAAAGACAGTTTACAATGAGAAAGGATAAAATTTCTTCACTACCAACCAATTGGAATTGGAAACCAATTATAGGTAGGTTTTAAACAATGACCACAAATTAGCAACCTAATCCTATATTAAGGCACATCTTTGTACAGCACATGTGTTGTTTTGTTTTCCAACTGCACTGCAGACTGTCATGAATCTGCTTAAGAGTGTTGTTTAATGCATTATCAGTATATATCCTGGTTCTGGATATTTCTTAACATTTTTTCCTTTGAACTCTACTATTACCTTATAGTTTAACAGATATTTCTCTACTACAAGTTCATTGTAAATATTATCAAGCCCTTTGTCTTTTGTAATATATAGAAATCTTATTACACAGCAGCTTGTCTATTCAATTACAAACTCTGAAGTTTGCTTCCAGCTTCCTGACAGGAAACCTCCCTTAGATGATTGTATTTGAACTTCCTATCTGGTTTCATTTTTCAGTAAAGTCAGATAGAAAAACAGCTCCTAATTTGCACTGGAAGTTTTAACATTGACTCTATGTTACATCATTAAACTGCACTTTCCTTTTCATCATTAGTATGTGGTATGCTGTGGCAGTACTTAATATAGTCATAGACAAACTGACAAAATATAGGTTAGATAAGTGGACAGTGAGGTGGATTGCACTGAATGACTGAATGACTTGTGATGACCAGCACAAAGTCCACCTACAGGTCTGTTGCTAGTGGTGTGCCCTTGGGCATGACACTGGGGCCAGTACTGTTTAACAGTGACCTGGATGACAGGTCACAATGTACCCTCTGTCCCTGTGCAACTGACACAAAACTGGGAGGAGTGGCTGATTCACTTGTTGCATATGCTACCATTCAGAAGGAACTCAACAGATTGAAAAACTGGAAAGAGAGAAATTTAATGAAATTCAACGATCGAAAATGTCAAGTCCTGCCCCTGGTGAGAAACAAGACTATGCAGCAGGTAACAAGGCTGGTAACAAGTGGTGTTCCCCAGGGGTCAGAACTAGGTCCAGTCTTCTTCAGTATATTCATCAATGACCTGGATGAAAGGATAGAAACTGCGAGGGGTGGCTGACACATCAGGAGGCTGTGCCACCATGCAGCAAGACCTGGACAGGCTGGAGTGTCGGGCAGAGAAGAACCTGATTAAATTCAACAAGGGCAAGTGTAGGATACTGCACTCTGGCAGCAATAACCCCCTGTATCTGTACAGGTTGGGGGCAGACCTGCTGGAGAGCATCTCTGTGGAAAAAGACCTGGGAGTCCTGGTGGACAACAGGTTGAACATGAGCCATCAATGTGCCCTTGTGGCCAAGAAGGCCAATGGAATCCTGGAGTGCATCAAGAAGAGTGTGGCCATCAGGTAGAGGGAGATTATTCTGCTCCTCTACTTTGCCCTGGTGAGGCCCAATCTGGAGTATTGTGTCCATTTCTGGGCTCTCCAGTTCAAGAAGGACAGGGAACTACTGAAGAAGGTACAAGAGGGCTACAAAGATGATTAAGGACCTGAAACATCGTCTTTTGAGGAAAGACTGAGGGACTTGGGTCTTTTTAGTCTCTCTCTTTTAAAGAAGATTAAAGGGGGATCTGAATAATGTCTATAAATACTTAAAGGGTGAGCATCAATAAGGTGGGGCCAGCCTTTTTTCAGTGGTGCCCAGTGACAGGACAAGAGGTACTGGGCACAAACTTGTACATAAGAAGTTCCATCTAAATATGAGGAGGAATTTCTTCACTTTGAGGGTGGCAGAGCACTGGAACAGGCTGCCCAGAGAGGTTGTGGATTCTCTGTCTCTGGAGACATTAAAAACCTGCCTGGACATGTTCCTGGGCAACCTGCCTTAGGTGGACCTGCTCTGACAAGGGTGTTGGACTAGATGATCTCCAGAGGTCCGTTCCAACCCCATATCATTATGTGATTCCTTGATTGCATGAGGAAAAGTGTTATCAACAGGTGAAGGGAGGTGACCTTTCCCTTCTGCTCAGAGGGGTGTGACACTCTGGAGTGTCTCACTGGTAAGACACACCTGGAGTGCTGTACATAGTTTCCCAATGCAAGAAATATACTAATTTAGTGGAGTAAATCCAGTGTAGGGCCATGAAGATGACTGAGGAACTGAAACATCCAATACACAAGGAGAGACAGAGTTAGGACTGTTTAGCCTAGAGAAGAGAAGGCTTGGGGGAATCTCACCGATGTGTATAAATGTGATGGGAGGGAACAAAGATGGGGAGTCAGAGTCTCCTCAGTCGTGACCAGGGAATGGAATAGAGGTAACAGGTAAAAACTGAAACACATGAAANAAGCTTATTAGTGGAGTAAGGCATTGTGTTGCTAGTGATTTTACTATTATACATCATGGTTACATAATATTTGCACAAAAAATAAGACCTGTGTCAACTTAGACTAGTGTAAACTTTGCTTAATTTTCTTCTACAATAAATGCTCATGTCATGCAAGTCAGTCCTTGGCAGTTTATTTTGGAACATACTTCAGGTAATCCAGGAGTGCATTGGTAATATTTTCCAAAAAAATAGGGGGAAAAAAACCCCAACCCTTGCAATTGTATACACTCATTATAAAGAGCTTAGGTCGGGCAAATGAGAGAGAAAGAGGTTTTATTGTTAACGAGGTATCACTGTCAAAATAAATACTCAATATAGACAAACACAGTTAAACAGAACCATCAAAGCACCCATTGTCTCCGTTGGCTTTCTAAATAAACACCCATGAAATACGACAGTTAGAAAGATATTCAGTAAGTGTCCCTCCTCTAGCATTGATAATAAAGTTTTCAGCAAGAAGCCAATGGGCTAAAACACCTCTGTTACCTTCCATCAGGTGACTCCTTAAAGCTTAAGTATCTGCAAAGGCTCAAGGTCAAGGTCAACCCTCAATATCTCTTAACTGCTATATATAGCCTGAGTATAGCTCAACTAAGGCCCTATTTTCAGGGCAAAGAGCAGAGAACAGACCTGTGCTGAGCACTGAGGAGATAGCAGGTTGCAGCCTTAATAAAATTAAGCTGGGCTCTGCCCTTTTCACAGCTGTGGTAGCTGACTTGCTGGGAAAAGGATAATCACTAATTTAACAGCAGTAAAACAAAGCAGCATGTTTCTTTCCAGATGCAGTCCATGAAACATTTGAGTTCAAGTCTGAAATTACAAGCAAACTTGGATTAGTTTGGAAAGTTTTACCCTTTTGTTCCACACCTGGGCTCTCCAGTTCAAGAAGGACAAGGGACCACTGCAGAAGGCACAGCAGATGACCACAAAGATGATCATGGGCCTGAAGCATCTCTCTTGTGGGGAAAGACTGAGGGACTTGGGTCTTTTTAGTCTCTCTCTTTTAGAGAAGATTAAAGGGGGATCTGAATAATGTCCATAAATACTTAAAGGGTGAGCATCAATAAGGTGGGGCCAGCCTTTTTTCAGTGGTGCCCAGTGACAGGACAAGAGGTACTGGGCACAAACTTGTACATAAGAAGTTCCATCTAAATATGAGGAGGAATTTCTTCACTTTGAGGGTGGCAGAGCACTGGAACAGGCTGCCCAGAGAGGTTGTGGATTCTCTGTCTCTGGAGACATTAAAAACCTGCCTGGACATGTTCCTGGGCAACCTGCCTTAGGTGGACCTGCTCTGACAAGGGTGTTGGACTAGATGATCTCCAGAGGTCCGTTCCAACCCCATATCATTATGTGATTCCTTGATTGCATGAGGAAAAGTGTTATCAACAGGTGAAGGGAGGTGACCTTTCCCTTCTGCTCAGAGGGGTGTGACACTCTGGAGTGTCTCACTGGTAAGACACACCTGGAGTGCTGTACATAGTTTCCCAATGCAAGAAATATACTAATTTAGTGGAGTAAATCCAGTGTAGGGCCATGAAGATGACTGAGGAACTGAAACATCCATCACACAAGGAGAGACAGAGTTAGGACTGTTTAGCCTAGAGAAGAGAAGGCTTGGGGGAATCTCACCGATGTGTATAAATGTGATGGGAGGGAACAAAGATGGGGAGTCAGAGTCTCCTCAGTCGTGACCAGGGAATGGAATAGAGGTAACAGGTAAAAACTGAAACACATGAAATTCCATTTCAACATAAGAAAACACTTTTTTAATGTGAGCATGGTAAAACACTGGAACAGGTTCCCCAGAGAGGTTATGAAATCTCCATTCTTGGAGACGATCAAAACCCGACTGAACCTGGGCAATCTGTTCTGTCCAAGTGTGTTTGAGTACAGGGGTTCCTTCCAGCCTAAACATTTCTTGATTATTTTTGATCAGACATCAACTCACATACTAGAAGGAATTTCGTTCTTTGTCAACAGTGGTCCAAATTGCAGATCAGACATTTATAGAGTCAAAAGGAATGGAAGGGAGTTAGGTTTGTTAGCAAGACCAAAAGATTGCTAAAAGAAGACTTTTAAGTCTTCTTAGCAAACTGGTGTCTGCAAGATGTATCAGAACTTAAAAAGGCTCAGTAGATAAAAATCTGCATACTGATATAGATGACGTTTATATATATATAAATATATGAGCAGACATACACATTTATATATGCACAAATAATTTCTGTTGAGTGGTAAGAATACTGTGACTGTTTGAAACAGTTCAAGTCTGTTCTTATGCTTTGAATTTTGTACAGGTCTGTTTTAATTTTATCTAACTGTGTTTATTAATGCTCTCATTATTGATGAATGCAAAAGCAGTATTACTCAGCTGGTGACAGATATCCTGTGAAGCTTCCAGGTAGAAATAACGTAGGACAGTCACGTAAGTGCTCAAATGCTGTGAAAATGAGGATCATATCCAGAGCCACAGAGAGAATCCTATCTGCTAATCCTCAGGCAAAAATGTCAGTTTATATCCTGTGAAAGATTGCAAGCAGTGCTGCAGCCCTGAGATGGTACTTTCACTACTTATTCCAAGGTGGAGCTCTGACTCTGAGTATTACACCAAGCACCTCCTCTTGCTAAAAACAGAAGTCTGCAAAGAATGGTCACTGTGTGCCAGTCTAGGACACAGAGTATTGAGATGTGTTGAAAATCAAGTTATGCTACGA
Organism: Thinocorus orbignyianus; assembly: GCA_013400375.1. Classification (NCBI taxonomy): domain Eukaryota; kingdom Metazoa; phylum Chordata; class Aves; order Ciconiiformes; family Thinocoridae; genus Thinocorus; species Thinocorus orbignyianus. The sequence goes on along the minus strand of VXBW01000362.1, from coordinate 934,683 downwards.
ATTTATATAAGACTGCTTTTCTTCTAAATGATACTGATTATTTATAACTGGAAGACCTGGAATGTTTCAATTTTTATGGCAGGTAGGTTATAACATTTATCCTAAATATCTTAATATGTTGCAGGGAGGAGGGTGTCTGAGAGTTTCAATTCTGAGCTGTCCTCGGGGAAGCAAGTATAGCAGATGGCTCCTGGTGTGGTAAAGAGGAAACAAAATTGCCCACAGAGTGCTGTTTTAATAACTGTTCTAACACTCAGAAGTAAAAAAGGAAAACAAAACAAACCAACAAGAAAATGATATGATAGCAACAGGGTGATGGGAAGATAGATTTCAATCTGGAAATACAATGGAAAAGGAAAAGGAAAAGGAAAAGGAAAAGGAAAAGGAAAAGGAAAAGGAAAAGGAAAAGGAAAAAAAAAACCAGCCCCAAAACAACCCTCCAAAAGAACACCAGGAGATACTGATGGGTACCATGCTTCTGTCTGGTTAGCTGTTGACTTGGGGCCAGAAACAGATATGTCTTAAGAAATTAGTTCCCAGAAATATAGGATATATTTCTTACTGCATCACTTTGCCTTGTTTTGTTAGCTTACAGTGCACTGCATGCATAGAATGCACCAGCAGATCTAAAATGCATCTACAACACTCTCAACTACTCATGTCATTTAGATTTAGCTTGTTTTTTATTTTTGCTGTGGAAAATATTGAACGGCTACCAAAGGCTATCAGGGCTCTTTCTTAGAAATATATAATTTAGTGTCAATTTTTGAAAGGGTATTGGTGTTGGTGTATTTCGTAAGCAATTTGACAGGAAGTATTTTCCAGTGCACAACACAAATATTAACAGAAAAGTCGCATTTTGCATATGTGCCTTCTCTTGCATTTAGAGATCACTAAATCTTTACCGTGGTGACTCCCATCACCAAGCTAAGCAAATCTCTTTCTTTACAGGTGTTTGAATATTTCTTTCCTTTGCTTCCTAAATAGTACATCAGCACACTATGTTATTGTGCACCACTCACTGGTGTGATAATCAACTTCAAAACACTGTAGCTGTTAAAACCACAGCATTCTATGTAAGTAGTAAATATAAAAGCAATCATCAAAGGAAAAATGCACAAAATCATGCCATTTAGCAGGGGGTCATATTAAATGAATGAAAATTCTGCAATGAGCATCTTGCTCTTAAAAGGCTAGATTAAAGCCAGTTTACTATGAACAGGAACAACTTGCTCAAACCTTATGTACCCAAGTCACAGAAAGCAAAACCAGGGGCTCAGAGAATGGAGAACTGCCCACAGCAGGAGAAGATAAAGTTCGAGACCACCTGGGGAACCTGAAGGTATATAAGTCCATGGGACCTGTAGGAGCTGGCAGACCAAGTTGCTAAGCCACTTTCCATCATATTTGAGAAATCGTGGCAATAAGGAGAAATTCCTGCAGATTGGAAAAAGGGGAGCATAACCCTCATATTCAAAAAAAGGGAAAAAAAGAGGACCCAGGAAACTATAGGCCAGTCAGTCTCACCTCTGTGCCTGGCAAGATCTGGAGCAGATCCTCCTGGAATCTCTGATGCGCACATGGAAAATAAGGAGGTGATTGGAGACAGCCAACGTGGGTTCACCAAGGGCAAATCTTGCCTGATAAATTTGATGGCCTTCTTTGGTGGACAAAGGCAGAGCAACGGACATCATCTACATGTACTTAAGCAATGCATCTGACGCTCTTCTGTAGGCTCACGCATGACATCCTAGACTCCACATTGGAAAGTCATGGGTTCGATGGATGGAACATTCGATGGATAAGGAACTGGCTGGAAGGCTGCACTCAAAAGTTTGTGGTCAATGTGTCAATGTCCAAGTGGCAGTTGGTGATGAGTGGTGTCCCACAAGGGTCAGTACTGGGACCAGTGCTATTTAACATCTTTGTCAGAGACATGGACAATTGGATAGAATGCGCATCCAGCAAGTTTGCTGATGACACCAAGCTCTGTGGCCCCTTTCAACTCTGGCTGTTCTGTGATTCCTTACCTTGCTCTTGCCTTATTTTCTTTTCTCATTCTCCTGGGCCTTGTTGCCTGTGCCTTTTCTTCTTCTAAGCTGTGGAGTGCTGTTTCTTTCTGTTCCAAACTGTGTTACCCAACTGGCCTCTTGTCAGATCTCATCTCCAATGACTGCCGATGGCACCAAGCTAGGTGGAGCGGTCAACAAGCTACAGGGAAAGGATGNAGAAGGCTCCAGGGAGATCTTACTACAGCCATCCAGTACATCAAGGGAGCCTACAGAAGAGCTGGAGAGGGACGCTTTGTTAGGAAGTGTAGGGATAGGACAATGGGTAATGGTTTTAAATTGGAAGAGGGGAGATTTAGATTAGATATTAGAAAGAAATTCTTTACTGTGAGGGTAGTGAGGCACTGGAACAGGTTGCCCAGAGAATTTGTGGATGCCCCATCCCTGAAAGTGTTTAAGGCCAGGCTGGATGGGGCTTTGAGTAATCTGGTCTAGTGGGAGGTGTCCCTGCCCATGTCAGGGGGGTTGGAACTTGATGATCTTTAAGGTCCCTTCCAACTCTCACCATTCTATGATTCTTTGAAAGAGGGATGATGGCAGCCTTTGGCATCTCCTCCATTACAAATGATGTTCAGTGTTTAAATCAGGTAAAATAATTTGTAAGATGCACTGTAATAAATCCTTGTGTGTCACAGTGCAAAACAAAGTGGAGGCCAGTGGTGCTTTCTGTTCTTGGAGGTATTGAGCTAAATTCAAGAAAGGGCCAGAGCACTTTGCTGTGTCTCATAAAGCTCTCTTTTTATCCCTTCTCATATGAAATCTGTAGCCCTGACACAAATGTGTTGGCTGCGTCTGATACGCTGCAAAGTATTCACAGATCACAGCAAGAAGAGGTTTTACAGGAGACAGCACACAGTGAGTTTATGAACATTGCTGAACAACCCGTCCAAGCAACTGCTCAGACCACTGGAATTATTTGTCTTTTCCAAAGGCTCACATTTCAGCCAGAAAAGTAGTCCAATTTCATCCGAGTAAGAACAGGATGACAGGAGTATTTTCTGTTGTATGTCTAAAATAGTTTTCTAACAGCCAAAAAATCACCATTCTTCAACATCCTCTCCCCTGTGACAACCTTGAGAATAATAACATTCACCAAATAAAATATCTATCGAGGAAGCCTTTCATCAGTATAGTACTTGATTTCTAATCTAGAATGAATTACTAAGCGCAAATCAACTTTCTAACAATTATTTTCCTTTGCTTATAACCTTGATAAGGAGAAACACTGCTCAGTGATTAAGCCAACAACCAAAATAAGGCTTATCTGAAAAATAACTTTTAAAGACATTTTTTGTTGTAAATAGACACTTGTCTCCAGGCTGCCTGCTAAACCCTGTTCTGAAATTACAAGGAGGAAAAAAAACATTTGTATGATCTCTCTCTTCTGTTACTGCAGCAAAGATTTTGGATACTATGCAATATTCAAAATTATGGAAATCATATTCAGTCACTGGGTCTTCACTAAAGGATACAACCTGCTTATCACTATTTGTTACCCACAACTAACCTAAAATAATAACAGTGATGATGATGATGATGATAATAATAATAATAGATTGATGGTGATATATGTATCTTGGATGGAAGCTGTACCTTTTAAAAAATTTATTCAGAGTCCTCATTTCCTGCTTTCATGAGACTGTTTCCACTTTCAGTTTTCCCAACCTGGCAGAAGGTATTGTCTCCACTGCCACTCTAATTATTCTCTCCACAGATTCATTGTAAAAATTTTTCCTCAATTTGTTCCTTGTTTTAAAATGTAGGATCTCATTTCCTTTTTTTTTTTTTTTCCTTTCTTATAGGATCGTGTAAAAGTGGTAGTTTCACATGCTTTTTTTTTTGAGAGAAAAAAACCCAAAACACTGACCTGAAATGAACTGAATTTTTTTGAAAAAAGAAAGTTTCTTAAATATTTCAGTTGAAAGAAAGCTCTTATCTTTCTTTCTTTTTTCTTTTTTTCTTTTTTTTCTTTGTTTTTAAATTAAATTCTCTGCCAGCTATATATTGTGGTTTAAATGACAGATCCTCTGTAACTAATCTGATATAAGAGAAGGTTGCTGTGTCTACAAAAGTCCAGTTACTTCTCAGATTGAGAACAGGCAGTGGCCATGCCAGTGTCTAAAAATGTACAGGAGAGAAGATGCAATCTGTGCCAGGAAGCATGAGAGATGATAGGCAAAAAAACATGCCTGAAAAATGGGCAGGGAAATATATTTTATACAACATCAAATGGTATCCTGGAAACAAGGCATGCTTTCTAACACCTGACTTCTTTTGCTCTGTATTCTCTTCTCTCTCTGTCCCATCACCATCATTGACACAAGAATGAATCACACTATTAATCACACTGTTTATGATTTTCCCCTGCACACAACCTTTTATCACATTATGAGGATTCTCCAAATTCTTTCTGCTTTCATTCCTCTGTCCACAGACAACTGCCATAAATAGCAACTCCCTGTGGGATTTACTGGAGTATTACTTTACTTGCAACATTTCTAATATTACAGAGGAAATCTAAATGCAGTCTTTGAAACGTAACCCAAGCCACAGTGAGGATCCATTCCAGTTAAGCTCTGTCATTAATTTTATTGTATTTGTAGCCACTGTTATCTTGAATATTTCTCTTCAGTTCTAAGTCCTTGAGTTTTCAAAAAATGTCCTTAAGCTCTAATACTTTGTATTGTGAAGGCACTTAGCTTTGAAATTGGAAATGTTTTTCATGGAAACTAAATAAAGAACCAGATCCAATTGTATAATTTTAATACTTATATTTCTAGATTTCCATCTGAGTTTCTGATATTACATTTCTTATACTACAGTAATAATGGCTTTCTGCACTGCAACAGTGATCTTTAATTTAATTACCATCAAGTGCTGATCACTGTAGTATTTAAGACTTGCATTCTCCTAGGAGCTTTTCTCTGTAGTTGCTATGTTGTGCTTCAGCAGTTTGAAAGTTTTTACACTTCAGTGAACTTCTTTCTGTTGCCTTAGAAATAAAAGCATTTATTATTTTCATTATTTTACCTTCATAAATAACTTAACTGCAATCATAGTTTGAAATCCTAGCTTGCTCTGTTCTTCTCATGAATTTAATACAAAAATCCCTTCTGCATGCATTCCATAACACTTGGAGGTGCTCATCCTCCATAGCTACTCCAGAACTTTATGGTAGCAAACAATTTAAAGAAATGTCAAAAAGCACAAAGAATTGGACTGGTATCTGCACATGAGTGAGCAGTCATTTGCAGATGACACAAAACTACTTGTGGTGCCGTTCAGTGGGACCTCAACAGAATGCAAAACTTCATGGAGAGGAATCTCATGAAGTTCAACAGAAGGGAAATGTCAAATTCTGCACCTGGAGAGGAATAAGCTCTATACACCAGGAAGGACTGGGAGAAGCAGCTCTGAAGAAAAAGACCTGAGAGTCCTGGTGGGCATGAGAGTGACTATGAACCAGCAATGTGTTCTTGTGGCAAAGAACACTCTTGGAGTCTGTTATGAAGGGTGTTGCCAGCAGGTCAAAGGATGTGATCCTTACCCCCTGCTCATCCCTGGTGAGTCACATTTGGAGTGCTGTGCCTAGAGCCTAGTGAGGAGAGGCTGAGAGAGCTCAGATTATTCAGCCTGGAGAAGGTTTAGGGTGATCTCATTAGTGTGTGTAAGTACCTGATGGAGATAGTAAATCATACGAAGCCAGACTCTTCTTAGTGGTGCCTATTGAATGGAACAAGAGGCAATGGGCAAAAACTGAAATACAGGCAAAATCTAGAAGAGGCTATCCAAAGAGACTGTGGAGTCTCCACCCTTTGAGATGCTAAAACTAGGGCAGTGTTCTGAGCAACCTGTTCTAGATTACCTTACTTGGAAAAACGGGAATACATTAGACAATCCTGTAACTATGTGATTCAGGGTTTTGTCCAAACACACTTAACTTAATTCTTTGCTTATAAATAAATAAAATAGATTGTATTCAGAGGGAGGATGACCTTTGATGTTGATTTTGTTATGTACCCTGTACTTCTGGGAAGGGGACGTTGCTTGGCTATGACTACAACCTTCCACAACCTCCTTTTTGGAAGAGTGTAATTTTTCCCACCCTTCACACACTCTTCTGTTACCTGCATTATGTGAGCACTACTTCAAGCAACTTACGTAGTCCATCTGAAATAGTTTCTGGACCTCACTTGTGCTTTATTTTGAGATGGGTGTTGACATGATCTGTCTATATCTAGATAGAATAGAACCATAGAAAGGGGTTTGGGTCAGAAGGAACCTTAAAGACTATTGAGTGTGGTGGTTCTATTCTATATTATACTCTATACAAGTTATTATATTATACACAGGATATTATATTATATTTGGAATATTATGTTTAGAATTACATTCAAATCAAATATGAACCTTAAATATGAAGGTGATGTTTAAAAGGAGAGACTAGTGAAAGTACTTACTGGTTGCTATTATAAAGGAAACAGATGCTTTAGGGTCTGATCCATCTCAAATATTCAAGTGTTTACTTTAACTTGAGGTGAATCATACCTTAAAATATCTGTTTCTCACCACAAACTGTAAAGTGAGATTCAATGATAAGCTCAGATATAGTTGTCTGCTTTGTAAAGAGTTACAAATTTCTAATTAAAAATCGGATGCTCAAGTGTCCAGAAATAATATATATCAAAAAAATATCCCTTTCATTTGGTATATTCACAGTGTATGCAGCATGGAATTAGGATTCTCAGGGAAACTGACATAGACAGAAGAACATTGTATACAGCAGTCACTCTTTAATGTTTCACTTAGGAGAAAAAAAAATAGTCTGGAAAACTTCCCAAATTATACATCTGTTCTTTTTAATTTACTCTTCAGAGGAATGGGCAGACTAAAGAACAGGGGAAAATGAATACATTTATCAGTAACTGATGCTCTCTCTCTGTAAAACATGTAAATGATCCTTGCTGATAGAGAAAACCTCTGGCTACACTTTTGGTGCTAGAAAGTGTGGTCAAAGCAATACATTCTTGAGCCAGAAAAAGCAGTGACATTAATGGAAATATTCTTCCAGTGCTTTCAAAGCCGTAATTTAGACCCCCAGTGTGAGTCCAACAGAGGGCAGCAGGACGTAATTACACAACAAACAAAGGTAAATATGAGATATTCCAATCACTTTACTTCGGGTTGGTTTGGAATAGCATTTAATAATAAAATAAATGAGCAAAAAGGGTATGATCCCTTCTCTTGTGTCCAAAGGGTCAAAATGGAAAAAAAAAATTGTTACAGCAAAATACCTTTGTAAATAAGAAGTGTTTATATAAATCATACTATCTCAGACAGTAAAAAGCTATATGCTGCACCTATAATTATTGTGTGCATACTGCACGCTGCACTTAAAATAATAGTAAGTGCACACTGCACTTTCAACAGTATTGGTGGTGGAGCTAAACATAAACATATTGGAGCTACTTTCAATGGGAAGGCTAGGTAGATGAGGTTCAGTGATAAGGCTTCCATTAAAGAAATCAGACTCATTCTCCTTGGATACAGTTTGTATTGCTATTATTACTTTATCAAACAATGCAGGGTTGTTTTGTTTCATGAATTGAATATATTTGGGCTGTATTTCCCCATAAAATCTTTAGGTTCTCTGGAAATATGTTGCCATTAATTGCACATTCTGTATTGGTTAGACACTACAATTTTTCCCTGTTTAACTCCCAGGGAATTTACTAAAAATTATGTCATCATTGCTCACTCTGACTGTAAAAATTATCAGGCAAGATTTTTTCACTGTGTAGACTGTTTCAAGAGAACACTTTAAGATAACACCCAGGTTACTTTCAGCATTTCAGATCTGGAGTAGTATTTTTTTGTTTGCTGGGTTTTCAGCTCCTAGCCCTTGAAGTCTCCTTCTAACATCTACATTGCAATAGCATTAAAATTTCTTTTATGTTCATTTCTTAAGATTGGGTCAGTGATTTCTACTCCTGTACTGACAATCATCTTGGTTTGCTTATTACCTACTGCTATATATGCTCATGCCCACTTCATCTGGGGTGTTTTCATAACTTCTAGATACTCTTTATTCTTTTCAGCAGGTAATTTTTTCTTAATGCAAATTGTATGTACTGGTAATAAGAGAATGCTGAGAAATAGAAAGTTAGCAGGACGACAGGGGAGGGATATGCAGTCTCTTAAACATATCTGAAGTGCTTTTCTACCACAGCTCTCATTTTTATGAAAAATGAATCATGTGTGGTCTCTTCAAAGAGCTGGTAATATACCAGACACCAAGCCAGTCTTGACTTGTTTAGTATTCAGTATAAGGTAGTGAGGTTCCAGGTGGGATTAGGGAATTAATTTAAGAGTCCATGTTTGACAAAGGTAGCTGACTATCAGGCTGAGTAGGAGGGATCCAAATATAATAACTTATAAGTACCCAAGGCATTCAGCCTGAGGGAAGGCCAGCAAGAATAATTGCACAGATCTCTTAAAATCAGCTTTGAAAGACAGGTAAAGTGGAGGGAGATGAATCAGCAAGGCTGTGTCTGTTTTAAAAACAGAAGATAAACATGAGAAAAACAGAGGGAAAAAAGAATTAAAACCACCATATTGAAAAGATAGGCTATTCCCAGGTGATGAGATCTTTAAATTATATAAACCAGGCAGAAATTTGGGGAAACTGCTAAAGGAGAGCTTGCAGTAGGGTGCTGGGGGACTTCAGGCTAGTTGAGGTTTCAGGTCTTAGGGCTGCCTGCAGGATTATGCTGCTGTTTAGACCAAAAATGCGGTTTCTCTCCAGGCTGTACAGCTAGAGAAGTATTGGGTTATTCAGCAAGGTCAAGATAGTGTTATGTATCCTATTTGACTAACCTGATCTTCTTCCATGATCAGATGATCCACTTCGTGGATGAGAACCTGTATCAGAAAGTGTGGCCAGTAGGATTAGAGATGTGATTGTTCATTGTGGCTCTGGCTTTGGCTTTGGTGAGACCCCACATCAAGTACTGTGTCCAGTTTTGGGCCCCTCACTACAAGAAAGACATCGAGGTGCTGGAGCATTTCTAGAAAACGGCAATGAAGCTGGTGAGGGATCTAGAGCACAAGACTTATCAGGAGTGGCTGAGGGAAATGAGGTTTAGTCTGGAGAAAAGAAAGCTGAGGGGAGACTATCACTCTACAACTACCTAAAAAGATGTTACAGTGAGGTGAGCGCCTGCCTTCCAAGTCACAGGCAATAGGACAAAAGGAGCTGTTTTCAAGTTGCTCCAGTAGACATTTAGATTGGATGTTAGGAAAAAAATTTTCACTGAAAGGGTTATCAAATATTGAAATAGGCTGCTCAGGGAAGTGCTTGAGTGACCATCCCTGGAGGTATTTAAAAGATGTGTAGATGTAGTGCTTAGGGACATGGTTTAGTGGTGGATTTGGCAGCATTAGGTCAACAGTTGGACTTACTGACATTACAGGTCTCTTCAAATCAAACAATTCTATGATTCTATGTTTCTATCGATTTGTGGATTATCCACTCTTGGCGGACTTTTGGAAGGAGCCCTGAGTTTAGGTGACACTTGATAAACCTATTATTTGTCTTAAAAACTGCCTAATCTTTAGAGGAGGCTGTGAACTGATGATGGAACTGAAATCCTAAAGCAAACAGTCTTCCCTATAAAGTCTGTATAAATATTATAGTGGTATAAACACCTTGAGGGAATAAATACCCTAAACCACTTTTAAAAAACCTTTAAGGAAACCGTGGAATGGAGACCATGGAACGGAGACCTTGGAATGGACAGTACTTCCTGCTGAGCTGCCAGGAACTTGCAAAGGATCACGTGCTGCCTAATGCCAAATTCAGCTAAAGAATTCTGTAGCAGCTGCAGATCCATATTTTCCCGGCATTTTAAGAGCCAGAAGGCCTCTTATTTCCCTGGATAAACCCCACAGCATCACATGCTTCTTTTTTTTCTCTCAAGCCAAAGATATTTAGTTGCAGTTGAGACGTCCTGGCAATATTTCCTATCTCTATCATACAGAAAAATCATACAGTGATGTTGTGGAACTCTTTTATTAGAATAAAGATTTCACACCATGTTATCTAAAGAAGAAAAATGCCTTTCTAACAACAAACTGTGACATCATTAATTCACTGCGCTACCTAATGACTGTGATAGATTTGAGAATGCAACCACTGATTTCCTGAACTTTTCATGTGGTAAAAGTTTGACCTTATGACACCAAATTTAAGAAAAAAGAAAGGTTAGTAATCACTAGATTTTTCAAAAAAAATCTTGTTTGTGCAAAATACAGAAAAAAAAATTGTAATTTTCTGTATATTTTCTTTTTTATTTCCAGTAAAGTTTTTTTGTTATGGCATTCTTATTTTTGAGAAAGTATATTTGAGTTATACTTTAGTAGACACATGGTTGTTCTGAGGTGGTACTACATGACAACTGCTATGTGGCTTTGATTTTGTGGCAACATACTATGTGTGAAACAACAAAATGAAAACATTATCTGTCATCTAAGAATCTTTCAAAAATGTAGAAAACACACATGCCAGAATGATTAACACAATGTGACAGGAACTCTTAGGATGGGTTATCATTTCTGATAGTAAGAATGAAATGCCAATAATATTGTATGATGAAGATAAAGGTATAGGCAAATGATTCATGCAAATATTCAGAAATATGAGCTGTAAAAAGAAAACAAACATAAAAGTCTTGTGAGATCTTTTACTTAGTTCTTACCCAGAAAAAAATTCAAATACTTCAGTAAAAATCAGGAGCAAATGACACATTTTTCTAAGGTAAAAAAAAAGTCAAGTAATGAATCTATTAATTAAACAGAATGTTAATGTAACTACAAACTATACATCCATAGACGTATTCTATTTAAGCAATGTGAGACAGTCAAAACAATAACAAAAACAACAAAACAAAATAAAAAACCACAAAACAAACAAACAAAAAAAAACCACACCAAAAAGAAAAAGCCCATGTTTGAAAGTGGTGTTGCCAGCCTACCTGCTGTGAGCACCAGCCCTTAAGCCCTAGGAATACAAACTGTGGCTGAATTATGGTATGAAGTGAAATGAATTTTGTAGGATCAGCTGCAGCTCAGAAAATAGTATATGGCTCAAACCTTTATAGTTTAATTCAACACAAGTGACAGGCCTGTTCACAAAGTCCCCAGCACTAAGCTCCCTTCAGAAAAGGTTTTTTATTGGACATTAGGGTCAGAGAAAATTTTAAAAATACAGCTAGTCCCTTGACCTTTGTTAGCTCAAATACATTCACCTTTCTGTAAAACGATCGTGCCTGCCATGTGACTTAGCAACATCAGCAAAGCATTTTGCTGTGTAGTAGAATAGCTGAAGGCTCCTATTCCCTGTGCCAGTGGACACTGAGTGCTTACTGATATGATGCAATTGATACCGATAAAGAAAGTTAATGATTATATGGGATTATGAATCCCCCTTTATAATGCGACCCACAGAACTGCATCTCTTTTTCTTTAGGCATGAGTAGACTTGCATTCATTGTTTTATCTATATCTCCCTCCAGCCAAGACCCTTTTCAAACACAAAATAAGGAGAAGGCAGAATAACTAAACTTACCTCCAGCTGATGACAGTTGACCAGTTTTTTTAATCCTGATGTGTACAATTAGGTGGATTTGCAGGTGTGCTCCAGAAACAGTGCTTTCTGTGCACGTGTAGACCCCTGAAAATGGCCCCAGACATACTTTAATTAAGAGAGCTACATGCCAATTAGTGCAGTACACTAAATGGGACTGGAACTGAGGTGTGTCCCTAGGCCTCCCAAACATGTGCTATGTCAGATGATCTCCTGAAGCAGCTGTGACAGCTCATGCTGGCAGATGTGCTTTTATAGATTGTCTATGCATTCCCATACCTAACTCACAGATAGAACAAGGAGCTACAATTTAAAGGAAAAAAAAATTCTTTAAAAATCTCCTTATCTTTTTAAAAGAGGGAAACTCAGAGGGAAACGTTTTATTTTAGAGGCACCAGAAGGATTGTATCCCCAGAGCTTCCTGTTTCTAAAAGCTGTTGACAAGCTCAGGGGAGCAATTACTTCCAACAGAGATGTCAGTGTTAGTGAGACAAGAAAGCTTCTGCAGAAGCAAACATAGGTGTAGTAATCAGAGGCTGCAGAGAAGCCTTTTGATAAAGTTTATTCTTTTCATGGTTCATGTTCAAGACTCCTGTGTTCGGACATGTATTTAAATATTTGTAGGCAATCAGACAGATACTATTGCTATGTGAAGCACTAACAAACAAGAACTACTGTACAGAGACTTCATCTCTTGACACTATCTTGCTACCCTTATAAAGATATATTTGAACACAGAAATGAGAAACTTTATTTTAATAAGACTACCATTAACTCTGAGAAAGTCAGTGAAAAGATGCCTATTGATCTTAAGTGTTGTGTTCAGAGCGGAGAAGATTCAGCAACACCAGAAAAATAAGCAAGCACATAAACAGGTTAAATATTATGAAACACTGTTTTGACTAGGAGATAAATATGCTTAATATTAACCAGAGAGTCTAAATTATTTGCTTCATAAATTAGTCAATGCCTGTACTATTCCCATGGGTCCATGATATAACTTTTCACATGTGTATCTACTTCACAGAATAATTGAAACTGTGCTCTGAATTACATCTATACATCAGCTGTTCTTTTTACTGCATTGGCGTGCAGTTAAAAGGCAAATTTAATTCAGTGTCTCCATACTGGACCAATATGTCGAGTCCAGTGTTTAACACCCTCAAACAACTTTCATGTTCAGGAAGTAATTAGCTTGAAAACTAAACTTGCTTTTTCATTTCCTTATATAACTACTCTGGTCCAGAGGTCCATGATCTTCTATATTCTCAAATACAAGGCACGTGAAACTTTGAAACTTTGGAAACAATCCTTCCACCCTTTTCATTAGAAGTTTTCACACTGTGCACAAATCCCTCAGTGCTTTACACTTTCTCTGAGGGACACATGAGATGGCTATTTCAGCAGTGTGAGAACAAATAAAAATTTTTTAAAAAATTCTTTTTATATAGTTCAGAGGTATTTTATTTTCCCCTCCCTTATAGCTATATGTATCAATTATCTGAATAGCATTTTGGGATTTCCCCTGAAAATGGGATTCTAATTGCAACCAGATGCACTGAAAATATGTCATTGTTATTACACAGTCAGGACTAAGAGGAGAGATACTTTATAAGCAAGTCACTAGATGAGCACTTAGATGATACCACCTCAATTGCTAGATTTGCCAGAATCTTTTTGAGTGCTACAAGCAAGTCAGTTACAATGAGATTAGAATAATGTCTTTTTTTTTTTGTTGTTGTTGTTGCTGATTGTATAAAGTAAAATACACATTTTCCAAGAACAGCTGCTTAGTTCAGACTTCCATTTACCTGTCTAGGCCAGTAAACTACTAAGAAATCATTTCACCTGCCTGTTTGCATCCAGCTGCCACAGATGTTGCATTTCAAATCCATGAATAGAACTTTTCAAGTGGAAGAAAAGGGTTTGTGCCCTTCAACAGGAAGAGTGCTATCCTCGTAAATATTAACTCTGACTTAAAGAAGTCTTTCAAGCTTCTGTGGCCAATGCTGCAACTTAGTCTTCGTATGAAATAGAGACTTCAGCTACAGCACACCTCTTGGGAGAGAAGACTGAGATGCGTGTTCAAAGAAATGAGTCAGAAACTGACTGAACTCATTTTAACACAGAACCTAAATTTATACTTTTGTGAGACATAGAGGATTACTAATGTATACTGACAAGTATGATTTCTTTCATTTATGCTTTGAATTGGTAGATGTGAACCAGCTGATACCTGGATCCCAGACAGTACAAACACATCTACATACTGGAGAAAAGCACTGTACTGGGTATATTTTTCAGGGCAGACTGTCACACCAACAATTCTAGACTGTGTGAAATCAAATACTTTCTTCTCTTCATTATGGTGTCATCCGTTCTTCGAAAGACCTAAGCACATACGATTTCCCCTTCTTCACAAATTATGAATTGTGCTTCAAAAAGCAGTTGTTAGCTGTTTATTGTGGATCCTATTCCTATAGACCTAAACATTTTCTCTTCATGAGGTGGGGAATGCTTAGCTTTAATTTGGAGTTGTACACTGAGAATGGACTTTAGTTTTTGAGAATCACAGCACAAGTTTCTTCATGGGAAGTGGGACCTAAGTACGTGCTGCTTTGGAAAACAAAAGTCATAGTCATTAATTCCTCCACCGCTTCCTTTCCTTTAGCTTTTGTTGTTGATGATTTGTAATAGCCTTGTCAGTTTAGATCCATATCCTCTCCCAGCCTCTTGCCCACCCTCAGCTTACAAACCTTTGAGGGCTGAGAGGGCAGGTGGAGAGACAACCTTGATGCTGTGAAAGCACCAAAACATTTATGTCTTATGGACACAGTTCTAAACACAAATGCAAACCACAGGGCTATATGAACTATTATGAGGAAAGTTAACTCCATCCTAGCCAGATCCAGTACAATAGTTTATTTCTGAATTGGCAACTGGATTAGATGACATCCAGAAGTGAACATTTCTGCAATTATATAATTTTTTCTAACATCTTAAAGTCCTGTGCTAGATACCTTTTTATTATGCATGAAGGCCATAAAATTGCTATATATACTTGTGACACCAAAAAAATCTTATTCAAAGTTTCATATAGAGAATTGTGCAACCACAAATACTTTAACCTGAAATAATGAATATAAACTAGGCAATAGTAATTGTCAGTCACCTTCAACTATCACAACCCATTTGACAATATCCAGGTCAGCAGACAATTTTAACTGAAAGATAATTGTACATTGACTGCTATCTTGCTTTGTAACCTGACAATATTTTGGCCTAAATTTCTGTCTCTGTTTCTTCAACATGCCTTGGGGGACACTATCTCAGTTTTATCTTTGCAGAGGAAATGAGAAAACTGTCTTTATTTGTCTTATAGCTCATGGAAATAAAGAAAAAAAAAAAAAAAGACATCCCCTAACTCACAAGAAAATCTTTCCTTTTAGTTTAAGACAAAAAGGTTTTTATAGAGCACAACACCATAATGCTTATGATGAAGAAAATTCTGAAAGACTTCTGAAGCTTTTTACATTACTACATCCACATTGTCATCACCTTTTCATTTTCTATTCAAGTCAGTCCTTAGTTGGTGAAAAGTTAAAATTTGCATGACCCATTTCCTATACAGTTTGAAAACCCAGTTAGTGATTTCTTTACTCATGTTCATTTCATTGAAGCTGTCCGCATTCTCCCAGAGAATGGATGTCACTGAGGTTAGATTTCATCCAGGAACACAGATATCAGGTCATTTGTAACAGCAATCCAAACTCATGTTTACTGACAGAAAAGAACCCAAAACTTTTAGACTATTAGGTAAAATCATCAAATTAAGTTTTTAAAAATTACATGTTTCTATCATTTCCAAAATGCTAATTTCCAGAATTAGACCGTATTTTTGCAACTCAGTTACTGTCTGTTATCAGCTTGCTTTCTTTTTTCTCAAATATTGTCCCATGACAGTGACATAGTAAAAGCTTTTCTGAATTCAGGTCTGAACTTGGACATTGAAATTTGTTTGCAATATAAGTGTCTACAAGTGTCCTTTGTGTCTCTGTGGAGATCTAGTCATGACAGCTTGTAGAATTTAAAGAACTTAACCTAAAGGTAATAACTTTACATAGTCTACTGACAAGCTTTTTAAACTCTTTTGAGTAGGTCTTTCCTGACTGCAGACAATATTAAACATCTAATTCATGTGTTGACAGAGGCTGCTAAAATCTAAGTTCAGGTGTCTAAGTATGGATCTGAATCTGACTTTTCATTAGGCCACGGAGTCATGATGCGCTGTGTATGCTATGAAAAGTCCTATATGATTAGGTAGACTATCTGCTTTACTTCTGACTAAAGTTTGCCATCTCCATGAATCATAACAAAAACTTGTTCTTTTTATCTAGGCGTAATCTACCATCCTTCACTTTAAAAACATTACCTCATGCCCTTTTGCTACAGGCCCTACTAAAATATCTGTCCCCATCTTTCTTATAAGCCCTCTTTAGGTACTGGAAGGCTGCTGAAAGGTTTCCCTGGAGCCTTCTCTTCTCCAGGATGAGCAACCCCAGCTCTCTCAGCCCGTCCTCATAGGAGAGGTGTTCCATCCCTCTGATCATTTTTGCAGCCCTCCTCTGGACCAGCTCCAACAGGTCCATGTCTTTTCTGTGCTGAGAGTCCCAGAGCTGGATGCAGTACTCCAGGTGGGGTTTCACGAGGGTGGAGTAGAGGGGCAGAATCACCTCTCTCAACCTGTTGGCCACACTTCTTTTGATGCAGCCCAGAATGCAACTGGCTTTCCGGCTCCACATGCATCTCGTCATGTTGAACTTTTCATCTGCCAGTATCCTCTAGTCTTCCTCATGGCTGCCCTCAATCCCTCCATCTCCCAGTCTGTATTGATACCAGGAGTTCCTCTGCCCAGATGTAGGACCTTGAACCTGGCCTTGCTGCAGATCTGATCATCTTGATGCACAAATACAGTTTTAGGCAAATATCTGGAAGAGGATCCCCCCTCCCCCCCATTATCTCCCTTCTTACTCTAGCTAAATTAACTTGCTAAGGCAGAACTCAGCTGCCTAAAAGTGCCAAGTGCCACTGGTTCTCTGTGAGGTAGCTGAGAGCTAACAGTCTGTTATAATGGGTCATGCACACCCTTGTGAAGAAGCTATTTGAGGCCAGGAGGGATAGTCCATAGCAGCTAAAAAGTACTCGCTTTTAGGCTACCAAACCATGCTAGTAGTATTGCTAAACTTTCTGAAGTATAGACTGCCATTTCTTAGTCTTGTTGACTTTGAGAGGATGACACTCCTTTAGGCTAACTGGTGATATGAACCATCTACTAAGGTTTAAATACCTAACATCTTCCCTTTTAACAACTGTGGTGTCCAGAGGTGAACACCATGACATTGAACAGGCAGTTGTGGCTGATCTTCTTCCTTCTAATAATCTCCTGAAAAATTTATTTAAAAGCTAGTTTATGTTTGACAAATATTTGATCTGGAATATAATCCCTGTGGACACACATAAAAGTAGAATGTATTAGTCTGAATTGCTTAATTCTAAATAGTTTCATCCTTTTTTTTTTTCTTCAATAAATTTGTATCTTGTAGACTCTAAATGTCAGGAAGACAATGTCAGAATCACAGCAATGATGACCTATACCATGTATTGAGTCTACGGACTTAGAGTTTCTTGTTTGGTGTGATTTGTCAATGTTTTACTTATTATTGAAAAAATTGGATGTTTCTCTGCCGTATATCTTTACATGACGTTGCTTTGTGAAAAAAGTGGAAGAACATGTAGTTTTACATGCAGTTTATTCCTGATCTCTCCAGTATGCATGATATCATCACTTTATTCCTTATTAGCATCATACCTGAGAAAATGGATGGTTCGTGCACATTAGGTTCATATCAGACTAGATTTGCAAAAGTACCATTATGAAGGACGTTGGCAGGTGTTTTTCACAGAGATTTATAGAGACAGATATTTTGTTGTGGTTCAGTTCCAGCCAGCAGCTAAGAACCATGCAGCTGCTTGCTCACTACCCAACTGGTGGGATTAGGGGAGAAAATCAGAAAAGTAAGAAAACTTGTGGGTTGAGATAAACAGTTTAATAAGTAGATCAAAAGCTGTGCACTCAAGCAAAGCAAAACAAGGAATTCATTCACCACTTCCCACTGGCAGACAGGTGTTAAGCCATCTCCAGGAAAAAAGAACTCCATCACACATACTGATTACTTGGGAAGAAAAACACCATAACTCTGAGCATCTCCCACTTCCTCCTTCTTTGCTCAGCTTTATATGCTGAGCATGATGTCATATGGCATGGAATATATCTTTGGGCAGTTGGGGTCAGCTGTCCCAGGTGTATCTCATCCCAACTTTTTGTGCACCTCCCTCCTCCTTACTGTTGGAGTGGTGTGAGGAGCTGGAAAAGGCCTTGATTACCTAGCAACAACTAAAAACCCCAGTGCACTGTCAAGACCATTCTCATCCCAAACTCAGCTACTAGTAAGAAAATCAATTCTATCCCAGCTGAAACCATGATGCTTATGGAACTGGTTCATTTTTTGTGTTACCTCAGGATAAAGTGCACTCAGTGTAACGTGATACTTGGTAACTAGAGAGTTCAGTGAGTGCCACTGCATATCAAGATGGTCTCTACAGTAGATTTAAACATATTACATGCCCATCAGAAAGAAAGATGCCCAGTTACATTTGTAAGTATTCAATTCCTTGAGGAATCTCTCCAAATAATTAAGTACTATGATAGTTATTGCCTGCCAGGTTTTTAATATCCTTTCCTTAATTCTGCTTCAGAGATCCAAACAGCTTATTCACAGTAATTCTGTATCCAGAGACTTTTTCACAATATTAAATCAATCTTCATCTCTAGTAGGATTCATGAAGTTCCTGGTCATCCTGCTGTTTGAAATAGCTGTTCCATTTAAACTCCTACTTAAACTTGGCTTATAACAGAGGTTTTCCACTGACTGGAGGGATTTAGGAGAACACCACCTGTGCCTTCATCCTCCTCACTCTCTTCAAGGTTACATGGTTTCTGTTGCAAAATGGACTGGAAAACAAACACGCAGATTACTGAAACTCACTTTGTTGTTGCTGCTCTTTCCATTGCTCTCACAGTATCACAGAATGATATGGATTTGGAAGGGACCTCTGGAGATCATCTAGTCCAACTTCCCTGCCAAAGCAGGTCCTCCTGGAGCAGGGTGCACAGCAACTTGTCCAAGCGGGTATTGAATGTCTCCAGAGATGAAGATTCTACCACCTCTCTGGGCTCCAGTTCTCAGATCTCTTAAGACATGTCTACACAATACAATGATGCTGAGGTATCTGAGGCATCACTGAACAAAGTGGAAATCCTGTCTGGTCCTGTGCTGTACAAGGATCTCAGTATGGCATCATACGTCAGTTCATTAGCGTTGCATTTCCTCCAGGCTGACTGGTGCAGATGTGACTCTGCTGCTTCCAGTCCAGATGAGCTACACATGGCATCAGCTTAGGTTTGTGCTTCAGCAGTTTACGTTCTGCGTAGTCTGTGGTAGACCTTCATGTCTTACATCCTGATAGGTTTCTCCATTGCTTTACTCTCCAGGTGAAAGTAAAGGATCTCCAGAAATTAGACCAAATGGATGATCCTCATGTTGCTCATGTACCTCATAACTGGCAGCTTGATTCATAGAATCATAGAATGGTCTGGGTTGGAAGGGACTTCAAAGGTCATTGAGTTCAAACCCCCCTGCCATGGGCAGGCACACCTCCCACTAGACCAGGTTGCTCAAAGCCCCATCCAGCCTGGCCTTAAACACTTCCAGGGTTGGGGTATCTGCCTTCCAGTATCTGATACCGGAAGGTCTCCCCAGAGATTTTTCCAGGCTGAACAGCCCCAGCTCTCTCAGCCTGTCTTCACAGGAGAGGTGCTCCATCCCTCTTATCATCTTTGTGGCCCTCTGCTGGACCCATTCCAATAGGTCCATGTCCTTTCTAAGTTGAGAACTCCAGAGCTGGACACACTACTCCGGGTGGGATATCATGAGCCAGTGTCACCAGGTATCCACACCCTCAATTCTCCAGGCAATGATAATTGCCCTTCTTTTTGACACGTATAAAGGAAAAGAAGTTGGATCCAAGGAACAGGGTGAAATGTTTGAGTTTGGGAATAATGTAATTCCACTCTAAAAATATTCCATAAGTTTAGAATATGAGCTCAATAAAACTGATGGAGAAGGATTTTAATTTTTATTTGGAATTCTTAAAAAAACTTAAAATATCAACGTTTATTGTGCATTTGTGTATTTCTGTATTTGTATTTATACATAAAGTTAGGAAGCAGAAATATAATTTCTCATACTTCTATTTTTATTTATTTTTTGTCTCATTGATCTAGTTCACTTGGTCAGTGAATTTATGCAAAAATAATGCCTGAAATTGCTTCTGCAGATATTCTTCCTAATTACGGAATACTTCCAGGTTGTTTACATACTTCCCCAGGTATGTCTAATCTTTCATTCTCTCTCACACTGCTTCAACAAATTGTTTTTGCCTTTTTTTCCCCTCCTTCTTTCCTGCACCCCCTTTCTTTACTGTCAATTCTAATCTGTATTTTGAGCCCAGGAAAGATTTCCCTAGAGTAGCAGCAAAAATGTTATTATGAATATTCATAGATTTCTATGATCTTTGAGTTTTAAAATAGAAGTGACTATTGTTGTAGCAATGCTTATTCTCTCTATTATAAAATATTCAGTCTTGCCTATAGCTGATCTTCAATATCTAGGGCACTGGGCATTTTTTTTTTTAGAAACATTTCTTCAAGTCTAACTCATTAATTGCTACATGCAGCAGCAAGACATTATAATTTAGCATTTTAATAGCCTCTTTCCTCTTTGAGCTAGATGATATTCTAGGGGGAAAAAAAAAAAAAAAAAAGAAAGAGAAGATTTGGTCTCCTTATCGATCAAAACTTGAATGGTCATTCACTGCATAACCCACATGATTTTTGTTTTGCCCATCAATTTCTATTACAATCACTACAATCACCAGAACCAATTATTTTCCAAACCTTTCTGTCTTTTCAATCTTTAATTTCTAAGGTCTAGTCTGGGGGGATTGCTCCATTTTGTTCCAAAAGTTTGATTTTTCTATTCCTAAAAATGAAAACAATTTTCATGTTTGAAATAATGGATTAAACTATAGAGATCACAGGTTGTTACTTAAATACCTCTGAAAACCAGTTCCTTCTTTTTCTTCCTCTTCATCATCAACTGGATCATAAGTTATGAAGTACTAGCACTGGGAGACCTTTTGTTTAGGCACTTTATATACATAATAAAAATTAAAGTCTCTCTCCCAAAAGAGCTTACAGGAAGAAAGACAGTAAATGAATAAACATAGAGAATCAAGTGAACAAATAACACAAAGTTAGATGTAACACAAGGCAATACTGCACAACCAGTGTCTAGCAGCTTCAAGTTACAATTTGGCCTTCCCACATGTTTTGAAAACATTTATTTTCAAGTCCTGTCACAGTGCTGTATAGTTTTATAAGGTCTATTTTTCCTATACCTAGAAATTAGTTCTAACATTTTGTTAGATTGCAGCCTTTATTTAGAGTAACATTTTCTCTGGAAAGTCTGGAATTTTACGTCAGTGCCACCTTTCCAAAAAAAAATGTTCTTATCCATATCTGTGACCAGTTTTGCTCCTGGGACTTTAGGCTGGTTGTAAGTCATGCAAAGTGCGGTAACTTGCAGTTTGGATATGACAGGTAAAGACATTTCAAGCCCTTAACTTAGCAGATAGAAATATGTTTTCAATTGAGGTTGGACTAGGGGGAAAAGGACTCTCACAGAAAACAAAATAATGAGCCCATGGTAGAAAGGGTTATTGAAGTCATTGGGATGAATAGCATCTGTAAGAGAAAAGGAAGCATCAACACAGAGATCTGTAGTGTTGATAAGTAAAGAACATATAGACTATTATTTTATTAAAGCAAATAATGCAGATCTACAAAGATTAAACTATTTCTACTTCATTGTGATTCCGCTAATCAACATGAGGAACAATAGCTGATTCTTCTAGGAAAACGAGACAAATGTTAATGAAACTTTTAATATTTCTGAACTAATAAGTAGTAATTTGAACTGAAAATTATTTGTAGCTACAGTTAGTAAATTTTCTTCCTAGTGTTTTCAATCCCTGGTAATATTTTTTTTTAAAAAATCAAATCCACAAGACCAAATAAGGACTGTCAGGGAAGGAAAGATACAATAAATTTGCTGTCAGATGTTAAGAAAACTTGAAATGCTGAGGGGATACAGATTATCTGCCCACAAGTCTATTCAGTAGCAGGTCCTTCTATTTTAGTATTGGTGAAATACTGAATACAGGCAGGTAACGTGCCAATTTGCAAGTCAAATTGAGCTTGCTTGCTGCATACAGAAAAAGGTTAAAATACCAGGGTGTTACCCAGGCACTTTGGATTTGATTCCCTGTTATCCAAAGAACTGTTTCTGTGACTTTCTACAGACTATACAATCCCTCCTATTGTGAAATATAATGAGATATCCACACTGAATATCATACAATGTATCATGCTGAGTGCCATGAGGAAACAAGGTCAAGAAAATGGATATCACAGTAGAGTGACTGATGGGGGAAACTAAATGGAAAAGGTTTTTGTGGCATTCATAGAAACATAAATATATTTATATTTATATTAACATAAGCACCCATGCATGCAGCATGGGCAACAAACAAGAGAAATTGGAAGCCACCTTGCTGTTAGAAAGCTATGACCTATTTGCCATTACTGAAACTTGGCAGAACTAATTCCATTAACTGGAGTGCACCTATCCACGCCTACAGGCTGTTCACAAGGGACAGAGGAGGAAGGAGGGGTGGAAGTGTTGCCATCTATGTCAAGAAACGGATAGAGAGTGAAGAAGTCCCATGGACTTATGTATGTTCAGGTTTCTTAGGTGTTCTCTAACCTGATCTTCACTTATGATAGGAGGGACTTCATTCCCCTACTCCCTGCCTTGAGATTCAGGGGCCTGAGAGACGTGAGAAGAGCGATTACCATTGAAAAGTAAGGCAAAAATGTTATTGAATACATGAGCCTTCTCCATGTTGGTTGTCATTGGTTTTCCTGGTGATTTAAAGTTAGTTTTGAAATATGTTTTCATTCTACAAAGAATTGTATTTGATAATATATTACTGTTTTGCTCAAACAAAAGCACTTATATAAGGTGGTAGATTACCTTTATTGACCTTATCTTGTATGTCTCTCTCTCTATATATATGTATGCCTAGATTATATATTAGTTTTTGTTTAAAACAGACAATATATCAAATATTTATGTCAAAAAGTAAAGAAATCAACACACTTACCATGGTCTTAATTCATTAAATCATTGAATGCATAGTTAAATCTATCATTAATGACAATATCACTTTAATTTTATTATGTTGAATTAAATTGCAATTCTTTGTACAAAGGTATCTATGAACATAAATACCCCTGAGTTGTTACCAGTATCTGTTTTACAAGATACAGGACACAGACAATTTCTGTACCGCAGAATTGTGTCATCTATAGCATTTGTAGCTTTAAATGGCTAATAAGCATATGCTAATATGTGTCCATATTAGAGCATCCCTCAAAGGTGTGCAACAATTGCTGCAGAGATCTTTGAGGCTTTTAAGAAGCCACCCATCCACCTAGGAAGGAGTAGCTGTTCCTCTCTCTGCTATTCCTATGTATGGGCAATGTAAAGAGAAAGATTTTGTGAGTGCTTCTCATTTGCTTGTGAAAACACAGTTTAAGCACTTTCACCAGTAGCCAGAAATCTGTGTTATTTCACACAGAAGTGTGTGAGAAGAAGACACACTCTTTTAAAACTGAACAATGACATTAGTAACTGAGGTGATAGCATAAATCACATGGAGCTGAGAGGTTTCTTCTGAATATCTGGTAGCCCTCTCTACAGCACTGTCTGACCATAACTCAGGCCACAGTGCAGTGGGTGCAGTAGACTGTATTGCTCTATGTATTCATTTCCACCTACTTGCAGAAAGGGCTATTATGAAAGTGGATGTTTACAAACAGAAAACTAGTTAAATTTGAGTGGTATGATCTTAACAGGGATAAACTGTCTTTGCTGACTGGTAAATCAACCCAAAAGGATGCTACAAGCTGCTGTCTGTAGACAGCATTTAGATGAAGAGGATCCCTTGAAATTATTACTTAAGTTTACTCTGAAGACAAACTCCTTGAGGCTGTAGTCACAGCTGGAAGCTTTCTCAAACAAAAGTACAAAAGGCTGTACATGGACATTTTTAGGCTTAGCTCCTAGCTTTCCAATGCTTGTTTTTGTGGTTGGTTTGGTGTTTTTCTTTCATTTGTAGAGAGAACTATTCAACACAGTAATTTTCAATTCTCATGTTTGTGTGTGTCTTGACACCCCCTAGAGCACAAAGAAAACCTTTGTAATGTATTGAAACAGAATATGCTTGAATTTATATATCTAAAAAAAAACAATTATCAATGACTTAGGTTATAATCTTTGCTTTGTGAAAATGGAATTTTAGATAGGGATAAAAACACTGAATTTCCCATACGAGAGTCTTACAGATAAAATACTCCTTTTTAGCTGTAATATTCCCTTCCATACAAGCTGTTAAGTTGGTCTTCTTATGACTCCAAAACAATGTCAACTTCACCTATACAGAACATCAAAATCCCTGCTTGCTTCAGGTGGATTTTTCTGTTATCACTGCTCCCAGAGTGGTCTGTTAAGCTGGATAAATATGCTATCTTTTACCAGTGCATAATACAGTTGCTAAAGGAGATATATAAAAACTACTATCTACAAATTTTCCACTTTCTGTAAGGCACATAAAAAAGAAAAGCATTTGCAAGTAATTAAAGTGTTTTGTGATTTCTTATGTAAAACTAAAAGGTGCTACATTTCGTGTTGGGTAAGTGTGAGTCTGTTATGGCAATCTACAGCTTACACATCAATACTGCTTTTTGCAATAACTCTTTCATTCCTTATTCTTCTTCATCCAGTTAGTTGGGATTTCACAAAATGTTCAGCAAATTTCCTAATGAAATAAAATCCCTCCCTTTTTATTAAAAATCTAAATTTATTAATTCTTTATAAATTTCTTTCTTCCCTATTCTATTACCTGATCTAATAGCTGATATTCATTGAAACAAATTCACCTTGGAATGGGTCTAAATATTTCATAAGCTTGATTTAATTGCTGTCATTTCCAATAGCTTCTCTACTCAGGGGGCACTCTTTTTATAGGAACTCTATTGGATTTTTTACTGTCAATAAAAAACTTTTTAGACATCATTAAGCTAGATTTTAAGGGTGAATGAACCTCTAGAGTTTTTCTCCTTGCAGCTGTTAATTTCAAATCTGCACTATTTATTCGTCTTACAAATCTTAGATTCAGTTCAGGCTTAACAAAGCAAACAACTGTCAAGGAATATGTACATCCTTGCCTGTTTTTACTTTTACGTTAATTACCTTTGTCTACTCTGCTATGAACATTTTTATTTTCTATGCATATTTTCAACATATGTAGCTGAGAAAAATATACAAAGAGGTTTCATGATCTACTAATTTAAAAAATCATATTATAGTACCATGTGGGCTACTTCCTTCTTGATAATGTTGGAAAGAACCTTAAAGATCATCGAGTTCCAACCTCCATGCCATGGGCAAGGACACCTCCCACTAGACCAGCCCCATCCAGCCTGGCCTTAAACATTTCCAGGGATGGGACCTCCACAGCTTCTCTGGGTGGTTTGTTCCAGTGTCTCACCATCCTCACAGGAAAGAACTTTTTCCTAATATGTAATCTAAATCTTCCTTCTTCCAATTTAAAACCATTGCCCCTCGTTCTATAGCTATACTCCCTGACAAAAAGTCCCTCTCCAGCTCTACTCTAGGCTCCCTACAGATACTGGAAGGCTGCTAGAAGGTCTCCCCGGAACCCCCTCTTCTTCAGGCTGAACAACCCCAGCTCTCTCCGCCTGTCTTCATAGTAGTGGTGCTCCAGGCCTTTGATCATCTTTGTTGCCCTCCACTGGACCCATGTTATTTCTCATCTTGGGGTCCCCAAAGCTGGATGCACTTTTCCAGGTGAGGTCTCACAAGGTCATAGTAGAGGGCTTGAATCACTTTACTAGTCCTGCTGACCATGCTTCTTTTGATGCAGTCCAGGATGTGGTTTGGTTGGCTTTCCAGGGTGCAAGCACACTTTGCTGGCTCATATTGAGTGTCTCACCCACCAACACCCCCAGTCCTTCCTCCTCAAGACTGCTCTCCAGCCATTCTCCACCCAACCTGTATTTGTGCTTGGGATTGCCATGTCCCAGGTGCAGGACCTTTTGCGTGACCTGGCTGAACTTCATGCAATTTACACTAGCCCTGCTCTAAAGCCTGTCCAGGTCCCTCTGGATGGCATCCCTTCCCTCCAGTGTGTCAACTACTCCACACAGCTTGGTGTCATTGGCAAAGTTGCTGTGGCTGCCCTCAACTCCATTCCATGTTCATATCCATGTCCACGTCTGTGTTCGTGTTCGTGTCCATGTCACCAACACAGATGTTAAGCAGCACTGATCCCAGTACTGACCCTTGAGGAACACCATTTGTCACTGGTTTCCAGTTGGACATACTTGATAGCTGTATGTATATAATTTGTCTGACTTTATGCATGTGCAGATTAATCTTCAAGTTGATTCTACAGAAAAAATGTCAATTTCTTTTATGATTTTCACCTACTTTTTTAGATTTGATTATATCATATTTGTATCTAAGTGGACACCCAAACCCATCCAATCTTTATTAGTCACAATGTTTTCTATTTTGATTGAGCATCTCATTCTAGTATGAGTTTTATTTATAATCCATTTTAAATTGCATAGGGATAGCTATAAACAACATCATGTTTTCTATAAAAAAGCAAAGAACTGTAATGCACATCAGTGTGCAGGACAGTCTGGAGAACCAAAGAGGTTTAACCTGTTTGGTAATATAGGTATCATATAATCTGGATGGCCGAAGTTTCCCTGTGGTTATATCACTGTTTAATAGATTCTGTCCTTTTCATTCAACATCAGATCAGATTTCTTTTGTGTTATCATGGGCAAAAACTCTTAACTGGAGAAGTTGGTTTGCAAGTTGTATCTGTAAACTCTCATGGAGTCTGTTTGAAGACTGCATGTCTGCTTATGGTAGCAAGCTGTGCGATCCAGCAAGGCTGGGTTTGTAGTCAAACAGTTCCCAGCAAGGACTTGATGTCTACGTTTCTAAGGAGTTTGGGGTGGACATGTGAAAAATATATCCCAACACTTTTTAAACATACAGAGAGATTCTACATGCTAAATATTGATAGTGTATGACATTCAACAAATAAACCTTCTGTACATGAGAATATATGTATTTTTTCATATGCATTGTTTCAAATCACATCTTGAATTGTGGTAAATAGTACAGAAGCAGAATAAATAATAGACATTTTATGCTGTGGCAATAAGTATAAATAAATGCAAATTTCATACTAAAATTTAAAAATAATTGGCTGGACCAAAAGGTGGAAGTCGGTACTGAAATAAAATTCAAATCAACAGTGACACTCCCTCCCCT
The DNA here is from genome assembly GCA_013400375.1 of Thinocorus orbignyianus. Lineage (NCBI taxonomy): Eukaryota > Metazoa > Chordata > Aves > Ciconiiformes > Thinocoridae > Thinocorus > Thinocorus orbignyianus. The sequence continues at coordinate 907,291 of VXBW01000362.1, read as the reverse complement.
CAAAATATGTTAAAAAAACTCATTATGACTCATACGTACAGTATAGATATGAGTCTTTCCTCTCCACCAAGTCTCTCCTCTCCCTTTACTTCCCCCAGCTCTCTTTCCCTTCTCTTTTCCTCCCTCTTCTGTATTGTGCACAGTATTTGAGAACCTTCTGAGAACTTTTGAAAACTAAGTGTTTATTCTATAATTATTTTAAGATGAAAATATAGAAGAAAAATTGAAGGAAAGAATGCTTCAAAAGGATTAACATAAGAAGAAACTATGCTTACTAGATAAATTGGTCTAAAATTGATTATAGCAAAGTCTTACAACATTAGTAGCTACTGAAATAATAACTGTTTTACAGAAGGAATAGTTTGAAATGCAGAGTATGCCTTGTAACACAACATGTGCTAAATAAATAATTTACCAGTTCAGGTAATGACTCCCACAATATCAAGCATAAACTGTAGGTTTTTTTCAAGCTTTACCCTGACATATGATGTTCAAAACTGATATGCAGGTAAAACACTGTAGTGAATATACTTGTGTAATATGGTTAAACTGAACAATTACCTGAAAATTGGGACCTTGTTGTTTCTTCTCTGAAGAGGTAGCGATATGATGGAGTTCCTGATGTTATAAGTTCCTGATGTTATACTAACATGTCCCCAGTCTTCACAGTCAAGCTACTCATTCTTTCTGTGTTCGTTTTTAGGTTATCTCCCTTCTTTTCTCTCTCTCTCTCTTTTTTTTT
>VXBW01000362.1:889210-906506 GCA_013400375.1 Thinocorus orbignyianus | reverse complement strand
ACCCCCACAGAGGTTGCTGTTATTCAAACCATCTGCATATGTCTGCATGTGTCAATCTGTCTGCATGATACCTAAAGAATCGACTCCTACCACAGCCTTCTACAAGGTCCACATAATAAAGTTCACAGAAATCTGGGAGCACAAATCACAGGAAAAAACATCATTGGAGGAAACATCAGGACAGATTCTACACATGCAGCTTGAACATTTGTTGCAGTTCTTCTTAAGACTGTTCATGGGGAACCACTGTTGTTCTGGAAAAGTGACATTGTCTCATTTTGGTATTTGGTTCTGTGACAGCAAGAAAAACAAATTGAGTTTTGGGACATAAATTCCTACCATCCTGACAAATTCATTGATATGGAACTCTAATGCCATTTTCATGTTATTTCCGCAAAACAGAAGGCGTTATACGTACCAAACTAGTGGATGCCTCATGACAATACTTCATCCCAAGTCCAACTGTGATGTGACTCAAAATAGTATAACTTATGTGAGTCCAAGCAGAAGGAAATGAAAGATTTCATTTACAGTCAGTTTGTGAACAGGGCTGAAATGTCATATTCCACATTCCTGGAAGTTTTTAGCTTCAACAGGGCATGGCACTGTGTTTTAGGAATGAACCACAAGCTTCCTTCCAACCACCAGTTTAGCCAGAGCAATTCCATCTCTAAAAGTTCCCGTGGGAACAAACCCAAATCCTTTTCTCTTTGTTCCTCTTCTCTGAAAACCAACGCGGACACAGATACCACAAAAACAATGAAAAGCTAACCTTAATTGCTGTGAAACTCCATGAAATCACTTGGATAACAAACCTCATCTGCTACTAAATGCTGGTGTGTGAGCTCTATTTTGTGCATTAATGTCTATTGTTTTAACTTTTTTCTCCATTGTAGAAGTCAGCTGTTGGTTTTTTGTTTTTTGTTTTTTGTTTTTTTTTTTTTAACTTACATTTGCCATTAATGAGGCCAGCTGTTTTACTCAGCAGTTTTATTATGGCATTATCCTCAGCCCTAAAATAACCAGGAAAGTATTTACATTAAGGGAAAATCTTTTATAAATTTGAGGGATGGCAGATGCATAGCAGCAGAAGCATACTGAGAGGACAGAAGACTTAAACTGAGGCACTTGAACATCAATGTTTATTTTTGTCACACTTCTCTGTTAAAATTTATAGATTAAAGCCATTTCTGAGAAGGTGTGAAATTCCTAAGAACATAACTTGAACTTTCACTAGCAATGCAGTCAGTGGTAAAACAAGATAGAAAAAGATATTTATGAGCTAAAATCTAAAAAGAAACCAAACCAAAAACCAAAAGAGTAGAGTTTTCTATATTCCAAAATCTGTTTTGCTGAAGTAAATATTAAGAATTAAGTATCCTTACCTTTAAAATTAATTATGCCATTCAAAGTCGGTGTTTATTGTGATTTGTATCTACGTGGGTATGAGGATACAGGTAAAACAGATCCTGTATTAGATCAGTTTATATAATTGGGAAAAAAAGCATGAGACTTCCTAGGTTTACATTTTTAATCTGCTTTGAAGCAGAAGGAGCAACTTCTGAAGCAAGATAAAAGTTTAGGATGGTTGCTCTAAGTTTAATGTACTGTTTCTTTAGAGGGCAGTTGAATAGAAGGGACGATTGACACCTGTAAAGCAGAAGAAGGGTGAGAGTAATACAGAGGAAAGCATATTAAAGTTATATACAAGAGAGAGAAACAGACATAAACCTACCTCACTAACAACGCTGTAGGGTTGGTCTTAGATGGGACAAGTATTGTGTAGAAAATATCCTATATTCTGAGTCTGTAACTAAGGGCATTCAGTAAATTTGTGCATTCAGAAAGGAGTTTTGAAACTTTCTTTTAAGAATCAGGATTGTGAGAGCCTGGTGAGTGGTGGTGGTGTGAAAAAAAAAATTCCCACTTAGGGTTAATTGTGTGGTTTACCCTTTATCAGTTGAATGTTTGCACTCACCTCAGTGTATTGTGGTTTTTCAGCTTTACCTACATAGGTGTTCTTGAAGGCACCACAGATTGCTCTGAGTAATTTGAAATTTAGTAGGGGACATCGGAAAATGTATTTCAAGATATGAATAGAACTTCTTTAAGAAATTTTAGCATTTGTTTGCAAATTTACTGGCTTTCTTGATCTGTGAGACATGTAGAAGTGTGTAACAGCGGTTTGTAGTTTATTATCTCTTATGTTGCTCCTGGTGTCAATAGTATGGAAATTGCAGCTGAGGTTGATGCAGGAGCATGTCAGAACAGGATGGTTGAGAAATAGTAGCTATGGAATTTGTGATAAAAATCGGTAAGTCAAGATTAACACAGATGTTACAGATGTCGTCTGTTAGCTACACTAAAATATAGTTATTTAAAATCAGTTCCTTTAAATGACTCAGGAAATTATAGGTATATTATGAACTACTTAGATGCACTACCTTGAGAGTAGTGCCTGTGCAGTCTAGTGAAAGTGTCATTTATTTAAGGTAAATTTTATTGTAGATAAGATTACAATGGATGAGTGTCTCACTGTGTTTAATTTGGAATTCCAAGTGTTGGTTTTTAGTTGTTGCTATGTTACACGTGGGATGGACCAAATTAATAATCACACTAGCATTTCTGCTACTCAAACAAATCTACTCATGGAAGTAGAATCAAACTCTGACATTTTATACATTTCCAGTTCTCTATTTGATACAGTTCTTGCGAGGAAACTTTCAGTCTTTCAACCTACCGAGGTGAAACCAGTGTGGAAACTGTTTGCTCCTCTTCAAGTAGGTAATTTCACCAAAGCCAGGGTCATTAATTTTATTCGCAAAATAAAGGATTTATTTTGACTTGCAGATCCAACAGTGGTAAGACTTTCTGATACAAAGGCCTAAAACATCACTAGCAGCAGCAGGAATTTTCTAAATGCTCTCATTTTGGGAGAACATTCACAAATTCCTCTACTTAGGGCCTATTCTACTCCCATTAAAGAGAATACAAACATCTCAAAGTTTAGAGATCTCATGGCCACATTTAAAGCCACTTCATTTCTCCTCTTAAGTTAATGAGTTTTATGTCTGTTGGTTCTGTGACCTGTACTCTTCACACCTTTAGAGAACAAATGTAGTAAAATGTAGTAAAACAGTAAACAATATTACGAAAATATTAGGAAAACAGTATTTATTAATGTGTATCTCAGTGACAGCGCAAAAGAGAATAACATGTTTTTAGAATGCTAAAAGAGCGTAGATAGTGAAGCAGTTGCATGGGTATATAATCAGTAATCAGAGTGAGAAAGGATGTCAAAACCAGTACTAGTACTGTGAGTTTTGAAACTGGCCATTAGTAGAAATCTCTTTCACCTCCAGGCTGAAAGGGTCAAAGTAAATCTACATCCCAGGCTGCAATAAACTGGATATTTTATATCCACTAATATCTAACTTGCATTAGGCACTGTTATCATGCTGAAGGATTTGTCCTTTGAATAAAACATATCAAAGTCCTTTCTGTTGTGTAGCTGTTACGGATAACATGTCATGAATAAAGGAGAGTAATGATGATTAGAAATCTCCAAAGACTATTGACTGGATGCTTATCAACTGTACATAGTGGATAATGAAAGCAGTTTATAAAGACTTTGGCATCAAAAAGTTTAATAAACAAAAACAGGGTGGGACTTTTTAAGGACAACTAGCCCATTCTATTTCAGACACAGACTCGAACTATAAAGAAGACATGGACTAAACCAAGAAATTTCTAAAGCACCTAAGTGACTTTCAATGTTCAATGCCTTCTATTGACTTTCAAAATGATGATTTTTATGACTAATTTAATATTTCTACTGAACATGAGGGAGTGGAAAAATGATGAAAACAATCAGTTTTTAGAAACTTGAAAAAAGATTAAAAGACACGTAGAGCAAAACTCCGAGTAATTTTTCGTAAACTTCGTAAACGGAAGTGGAATAATTTACCTGTGTTCCACTATCAAATCTAATGCTCTGCATATTCAAGCACATTCAAAAGATATAGTCCATTAAGCGTATTGTCATTTCCCACAATATTAAGTTTAAAAGCTTGCAAAAGAAGTAACGTGTATTTGCTGTCACATTTTTGTGAAATCCTTCGGAAATTTCAGTAGGGCTGTACAAAGTTACAAAAAAGGAGTCCGCAGATAAAGTTGCAGTCTACCAGTTTGAAATTGGGAAACCCTTTCAGTCCTAATCTCTAATTTTTAGACATGATAGAATTTGCAAGGTGGCCTGAAGTCCTTCAGTTTTGCTATAAATCTTTGTCAAATGTGAAAGAGAATTTTTCCAGTCTGAATAAAAACTTAGTTGCTTATGTTCATTATTGTCACATTTGAGGTTTTAGAAAAATGTTAACAGAATATGATAATGATCCTCATGACAGGTTTTGTTTGTTTAAATTTCTTGTCTACATTAAAATAAAAAAATCTCTATAACGTCTTAGAGTTTTCTTTTCAGGTATTCATCCTATTGTCCATTTTCATAGCTATTTCTTTTGTGATCTCAATGGTCTAAACTATTACAAAATACTTTTACTGGAACTGTTGTGATCAATTGACTCATCTCCACAATGGGAGGAAGCTCAGAGGAAATTGGCAAGGACTATGCTCCTGGTAATCTCAGGGAAGAACCTGACTCAGGAGTGCTTAATCTTTTCAAAGAAAGCTGAATTTAACATGAATACACAGAGGACCAGAGACTAGCCCTTATTTTAGATAGACACCTGTATTAATGGATCAGCTTGTTATGATCAGTTAAATGGATCAACTGATTGTGTAAATAACCTTAGTAGGAATAATGTCTTCCTGAGCTAGCCAGACCTTGACATTAGGGGGAAACTCTGAAGACCATCTAATCTAACCCCTCTGCTACAGCAGGGCCTTATAAAACCCAGAACCACATCCAGATGGCTTTTATGTATCTCCAAGGTAGGAGACTCTACTGCCTCTCAGTCACCCTCACAGTAAAAAAGTGTTTCCTGATGTTTATAGGCAACCTTCTGTGTTTCACGTTGTGCCTGTTGTCTCTGGTCCTATCACTGGGCATCACTTAAAAGAACCTGACTCCATCCTCTTTGCACCCTCTCCCCCATGAGCTTTCTTTTCCATGCTAAGCAGTCCCAGTTCTCTCAGCCTTGTAGGAGGAAAGTCCTTTCATCATCTTTGTGGCATTTGGTTAGACCCTCTCCAGTATGCCCATGCTTCTCTTGTAGCGAAGAGCCCAGCACTGGACACAGTACTCCAGGTTTGGCCTGCCAGGGCTGAAGAGAAGGGAAGGGTCACCTCCCTTTCCCTGGTCATGATACTTGGCATAATGCAGCTGAAGATACCGTGAGCATTCTTTGCAACTAGGGCATGTTGTTGCCTCATGTTCAACTTGCTGTCCACCAGAACCCCCAGGCCCTCTTCTGCCAAGCTGCTTCCCAGCTGGGTCACCCACAGCGTATGTTGGTGCCGGCAGGAATTTGCACTTCTCGTTGTTGAACTTCATGACGTTCCTGTAATCTCATTTCTCCAACCTGTTGAGGTCCCTCCAGATGGCAGTATCAGTCACTCCTCCTGGTTTTATGTTATGTGCAAACTTGCTGAGAGTACACTCTGTCCTGTCATACAAATCATTAACGAAGGTGTTAAACAGGACTGGACCCATTATAGACCCCTGTGGTATGCTACTAGCTACTGGCCTCCACCCAAAGTTCTTGCTGCCTTGACCCTTGGGCCTGGTCATTTAGCCGGTTTCAATCCACGTGCTCAAAAAAAATATACATTTTTATATATCTACATATATACATACTTATATATATATATACATATTAAAGAGGTTATTTATAGAAATATTCCTCTCTCTCCTGTGATCGTTAAACTGGTCATTAAGACATTAGAATTAGCAGGACAGTAGGAAAAAAACTGTATGATTGCCTGGCAGCCATTGTGTACAGATTAATTATGAAATGAAATTAGAAAATGTGGGAGTGGAAATTTCCTGCTGGTGTAGTATTTATATTTATCTAGTACAGTATGCAGAGACTGACAGGAAGACATATGTCAGATGATTCCTTTTTACTGTAGACAAAAGATGTATCATAGAAGGAGTTGAACAGAACAGTGAAGAAAAAATTTCTTCTGAGGATGCTTTCAAAAGGTCAGTCTTCTTTTGCCATACCTGGGTACATCTTCGTCTTCTGCTGTGTCATTTCAACTTAATTTAGTCAAGAATTGTTTCAATACAAATTATTAGCGAGACGGATTTAGTAACACTTATCCAAATACTAGTGATAGACAGCATATTCTAGGCTTTTAAAGACAACAGTGTGAGTCCAAGATTGTTGCTCTTCTGGGCTGCATAGTGAGGAACATATGTCAGAAATGCTTACTGCTACATGATTGTGGAGAGGATCTGCCATGTGGCAAACAATGAAAACGTACAAAGTGTGTCTCCCACACAGCTCTTGATACATCAGATATCACCATGAAACAGAAAAGTAAGCAAGGAAAAGAGTGACAAGAGTACGTAAAACTACTGTAAGAAAACAAAACAACAAACAAAACTCAAATCTTTAGAGAAATGAGAGACCTGAGACCCAAAACTTACATATCTTTCTTATCTGAAATTCTTTTCTAATTTTTTGAGATATGGCAGAAGTAGACATTAATGTAGATAGATCCATCCAGACCATTAATTAGCCCTAGGTGAGAACTCCTGAATACTTAAGCTGTTTTTTTATGCATTTCAACTGTCTTCTGAATAAATGGAGAACATGACACAGGGTGTGCATTAACAGCTGTGTCTACAGAGGAGCAGACCGAGTGCAGAAGGAGCAGATAGGCAAAACAGTTACTGCAGGAATCTCTATATTTTATTTCGAACTACACATATTCAGATCTCCTGGGCTGAATATCCCCACTAGGTGCATACTCTGAATTTGTCTGAAAGAGTAATTACCAGTTTGCATCATTACACCTTTATTAGGTGTAATGTAATATTATTTCCCCATCTGGACTACTGCATCCAATTCTGGGTCTCCAGCTCAAGAAGGACAAGGAACTGCTGGAGAGGGTACAGCAGAGGACTACAAGGATGGTTAGGGGCCTAGAACATCTGTCTTTTGAGGAAAGGCTGAGGGACTGAGAACTTTTTAGTCTGGAGAAGAGAAGGCTGAGGGGGTATCTGATTAACATCTATGAATCTGCTCATGGATGAGAAGCTCAGCATGAGCTGGCAGTGCGCACTGGCAGCCCAGAGAGCCAACTGTATCCTGGGCTGCATCAAAAGAAGTGTGAGCAGCAGGTNGGAACTTGATGATCTCTAAGGTCCCTTCCAACTCTAACCATTCTATGATTCTATACACTGCACAATCACAGTAAAATTACATTATATATATAGATTTGTTGGCAATCCTGCCAGTTGCCGTTGTATTTTCTATCAGGCTGGGTGGCTAAAGTCCACTTCCTAGTTACCCCTGAGTAATTCACAAAAGACATTTCTGTTTTTTTAAGGAGAAAGAGAAGCTTACTAACATCAAAAGAAGGATTAAAGAACAATTCTAGAACAAATGAAAAGAAAAAAAATTGCAAAGAACTTGCATCTTATGTTTGAATCCTATTTGACATTTCTCCTTATTTGACACAGTAGTATATTAAGCTGATAAACAACATATTAGAAGTACGTTTTTTAACGTTGACAAAGACATAATCCTAGAAATTGTCCCAACACAAATATTACACATTAAAATAAGTGGGATTTTGTTTTCTGTCTACACACAGTTCTATTATGTTGGTTTCCAAAACTGATATGTAAGTGTGCTCTGTGGAGTGGAAGTAAGGTTTTTAATTCATTTTTTCCCATGTCCCAATAAACTTTTTTAAAAAAGATATTAATTGTGGTTACAAAAAACCCCCTATTTTTCATTTCTCTCTCTCTATAATATGGAACTGGGACCTCTGTCCATTTTCTGGACGTTTTCATTCTTGATGAAAAGCCTACCACAAAGGGTATACATAAGTTAGTAGAAAGCTTGCCTTTGTTCCTAGATCATAGAATCATAGGTGCGGGAAATAGCATTTTAAAAGTGAGGAGTTACTCATTATTTAATCTAATGAATGAAAAGAAAAATATAAGAAGTATGAATTCAAAGAACACATAGAAATTCAAAGGCTTTCTATTTGCTTATATAACATACAAGAAAAGCAGTAAACATGATGTTTGCAGCCATATAGCTACAATATCATTATGATCTTATTACATAATAATTAAGTATAATCAAAAGTCTGTACAACGCAAACAGGAATGAACATTGGGTTGAATAGAGATGGTCGTTCTAGTGACCAAACTATAAACTGATAGATTCCTGTTCCAAAAAACAAGTGATGCATACTGATTGCTGATAGAGTTTGCATTAATGATGGATAAAACAGTATAGCCAAAATGAGAATAAGTCCAAACAGCTGCCTAAACTGTAAGATGATTGAAACTGAGATAAAAATTCACTCTGTTTCTAAGCTAATAATCAATCTAATATCAAATAATTTTATCTCATCTCATCTGTATGTCTACCCATCTTTTCTGCTTGCTGCTGTTCAGCATTACTTCGTCTGGCCCTATTTTCAAAAACATCAAATTTTTCTCTCTTTCAGTCAGTCAAGTACCTGGCTACATTACAGTTGAGTTAATGGGCAGTCCGCAGGTTACTCATGTCTCTTAATGAATCAGAGCATGATTCATCTTACTTTAGGCACTTACAGAGCGTTTATTCATTTGACCTATTTTAAGCAGATATTTTGAAATGAGATAAACTCCTCCTTTGACATGTTCTTTTTCCCTGTTAAACTATAAAAGTTTATTTCCAGTCAAACTATGAATGAACATAACTCACTCAGACAGTTATTTGCATTATTGACTTTACATCTGGCCATGTGAATCCCAGCCAGGTGTCTGATACTGGCTTTGTTCATGGAATCCTTAAATCTGCCAAGTTGAAAGCCAGTATTTGACCTAAGTGACCTATTCCACAGAAGTGATGCAAAAAGATATCTGTATTTTTGGGAAAAGTGTGTTTGGCTCAGTTAGACTTACTGTTTCACTGTACCTATTATGCCTGAAGAGTTTAATTTCTTTTCTGTATTCTGATAAGAAGAGAATTGGTCAAATAAATAATTGAGTCTGATAAGAGAGAAATCTCAGGGAATATCAGCCTGTGACATTGGTATCTCAGTGATTTAAAAAAAAAAAAAGAACAAACACTAATTAAGACATCTTGGAGAATGAATATAAAAAATAAATAAAGAAAATCTGAACACACGCACACACACCCAAAACCAAACAAACCTAACAACAGCAAAGAAAAAAAACCCAAATCACTAATGAGTTATGATGCTATTTCAAGAACTGGCCACTGTGCACAAAAGGAAATTTGACACTTAATTATTACTGCCTCCTGGCAGGTATGTGAGCCATTCCTGCAATACCTAGATATTGTCTTGCAGTTGACTACAAAATTCTGATTTGTTTCTTTTGAAAAGAAAAGCTGTTTTGTTATACTAAATGAATGTCTGCTTCTTGCCTTTCAGGATTGATTGGTATCTAATAAGATACAGACTCACTGAATGTGAGAAAACAAAATGCTGAAGCCACAGACTCAGAACTGAAGGTACATTAAAAGCTAATAAACTAAAAGTGGAAAGCCTGGAAGTCCAAGGCTGGAAAGGAGAAACTTTAAGAACATATATTGAACTGGGCCAGAATAAACCAACCAAATTCTATTTTATGAAGATGACATGAGAAAGGGGTGGGACTGTGTCTAGGACTAAAGTTAAAGAAGCATACATACAAAGGGACTTTGAAGAAGGTTTGGATTTTATGCTGTGACAACAACCAGAATGCATTTTCAAGGGGGAAAAAAAAAAAAAGAAAAAAAAAAAAGATAATTTTAATCTCTAAATTCAATTGGTTATGCTAAGGCAAAAACAAACTAGTCTACAGCCTTAAGAAACATATTAGTGTCGCCCGACTGGATGCAGTCCCAGACAGTAACAACTTTCTCTAAAAATCAGACAACTCCTCAATAGAAAAAAGGCAACATTTTGTAGGATTAGATGAATGCTTCTGATAAGGCACTGTAACTAAGATAACTGTTACAGTCAAGACTGTGAGAAGACATAGAAAATTAATAGTACCTATCTGTGCAGTATGAAGGTCTTATTTTAATAGAGGAATCCCAGGAAAAGGTTGTTTACTTATTTGTCGATAAACAAAGATCTAATACAGTTCCATAAGCCAAAAAATTCAGGATTATTATATCTTATTTAGTATCTGTTTGAAAAACATATTCTTTTATTGTCATTTGTTCTTCTCTATATCTCCTTCGGTTTTGTCTTTTCTGTTCACTGGTCTTTCTTTATCAGACCAAATAAGGCAGTTCTTGCTCAAAACACTGGCACGGAACAAGTTCAGTGTTCATCAGAAACATGGACTAACTCAGTTTTTTGAGAGGGGACAGAGCTAGTTCTGAAAGAGAGGAAGAAAGAGTTAGGATTTGGGTTGCTGGTGGCAAGATATCAGGGCTGAAGAAAAGAATAGGGTTTGAGGAGCTGAGAGGGAGAAGGAAGCTGAGGGATCTGGGAAAGTCATTGGCAATTTCAGAGGCTGGAAGGGTGAGGGGCAGCTGTGAGAGAGTGGCTGGGAGAAGTAAGGAAAAATTGGGAGCAGATTGTTGGAAGCTGATGGTGGCAAATAAAGCTATGCTTTTTTCTGACTAATACTGAAGGTGTTAGTACTTTGATTTTATTTCTTAATTTTTCAATGATAAGTATTTTTAGAATAGCTAATTAAGCTATTTGGGCCATGATGCAGCAACATGCTTAGGGCCATGAATTAGCTTGGCTCTTAGACATATAAAAAATCTCAAACATGTGGGAATACTCACAGACATGGTCTTATATACTCAAGTCTAGTGATAAATTATATTTTAAGTACTGTCAACAGAACTATTAATGGATATTTTTATCCTAGAAAGAAACTTACTTTCTCTAGCTATAGCTCCGGGCCAATTTAATTATGTCTGTTCGGAAGCATAGTTTGGTCTGATTGCCAGAACTAGATCTCAAACATTTCTGGCATTTTGCTGCATAAGATGTGAACTGAACTCTTATTCCTCATGTCTCTTTTGTTCTTCAAATATAGGACAGCATTCCTGTCTTCCTTGGGAGTGTTATCAGCTAGAGACTATAACTCACCGCATTGGCCTTGTCCTGCAAAACAAGGAATACCTCCCTACATATATTCAGGTCCTGTTATTAGGGGAGAGGATGCTCCACATTGCACAGTACCTGTTCTGCATTGTAAAACCATTGGTCTGTATAATCATGTTATTGTTATCACTATCACGTTTTAACAGCTTCTAAAGCCTTCATTATTTTACCATACATCTATATGCAGCCAGTCATCTGATTCAGCTGCTTATGTGATACTAAATCAGCAGCTGAAGAACTTTGGTGTTTCTGCTTCCAAAGGTTTTGCTTTAACATAGCATAGAGGTGGCTGCTAGTCTCAACAAAGGTGGGAAGAATTAAAACTGACATCTGCACCCCCATCAATGTGTTACATAAACATATAAATATGTCACAAATTAAGACGGGAGAGAGAACATTCAGATCTTGAAGAAAGATGGATAAATAGGTCATAGTTTAAATATACTCATCTGAGTGAGGGAATAACTCTGAAAGTTTCAGCTAGTAATAAAAGGATGCACAGATGCCAGAGACAACTGTTCCATGGAAATTACTTGCTATCTTAAAAAAAAAAGGCCATAAATAAAATATTTGCATGTCTTTATTGGAAAAATGCTAGATTTGAATTCAAAATTACTAGGGAAAAAATAATGAATATGCTGCATATTAACAAGATTTCTGAAATATTTTTGTTGGTCTTTTCTTTGTTTGTTGATTTTTGGGGTTTGCTATTTGTTTGTTTGGTTGTTTGGTTTTTTTTTTTTTTTCCCCCCAAAAGCTAGTCTGGGTTAAACATACAGAAAATACCAAATCCCAACCCCTATGAAGAAAACTGTTCCATACTTTTAGCTATATTTAAACAATTTTCAAAACTGAGCGATATCTATGACTATTCCAATTAAAAAACCCAAAGCACTGCACGGACTCATTGGTAACATATGAACAAATTAATTTATTTTTTTTTTATGGTATATGTTTTTAGGAATGCTTCAAGTGATCAGACAGGGAAATATTTAAATAAACATACTTTCATTAGGGTCTTCATTTCCAGTTCTGAAGAAAATGGTGGTCTTGTGACCTTATTTGAAATCTGCAAATTTACCATTGGATCAGATTTCCAACAGTGAAATTTGGTTGGAAAATGGAAGGACGGGGTGAAAGCATTAGGTAAAAATCTTTTAAAGAGATTTTCTCCTAAAGAGAATAGGAAATATTTTATACCAGAGTTCAGAAGGAGTATCAAAGTTTCATATGGAGACCACCTAGTGTGCTGTTTTTTCTTTTTTTTTTTTTTTTTTTTTTTTTTTTTTTTGTATTGTGGAGGTTTCTATCAAATACCAACATTCTGTCTAACTACAGGTGTTTCCTCTGCATAATTAAATCACTCTTTTCTGAAATATATCAGAAGACAAAGCAGTGAGACTGAATTTGAAACTGTTCGTTCAGCTTTTGTCGTGGGCAGAGAGTGATTGACTTCACTCGTAAAAGAGAAATAATGAAATATTTATTAAGGTGAAACAGAAATTTAACAAAATTAATAGTGAATGTAACAGTGTTTTACGAGGTTCGATGCCAAGGTACACTTGTGTATTTACTGCATAGAGGACAGGGTCAGACAAACTGTCAGGGAGACCCTCCCNGGAAAACAGGGAGAGCACACCGCCACAGCTTTTCTCTCCCATACTCTGAATGATGAAAGCCCTTTAATTCTTGAGGTTTTGGAATGAAATAATCAAAATACACTGAACCATAAGTTACAAAACATGCATTTCTTCATGATTTACCTCATATTACTTGCAATTTAGTACTAAAATTTGAAAATGAAACAGTCCAAAGGGATTATATATGTGCTTCAAGAATAGCACATATTTGCATTTACAAAGAGAGGGAGTTAAGACAACTGTTAAGATTTATACTCATACTTCATTCAGAGTACTGTAAATTAATCCCATAAAGTCAATGATATCGTTAAAATTCTGTAAAGTTAAAGAGCGTTCGTAAGTCTTTCCAGGATAAGGAAAAACTCTTACACTTAATGTGCAAGGTTCTGAAAACAAAGTTGATGATTGTGATTTTGATGATCTCAGACCTGAGAACCTTCAGACAACGGAGGATCATGGCACCATGAAGGTTGAAAAGGTCCTCCAGAGGTCATATAGCCTGACTACCTGCTCAAAGCAGGTCTTCTTGATACAAGTTGCTCAGAGACTTCTGAATAACTGCAACGGTAGCGGTTCCTGTGAAATCTCTGTCAGTGATAGACTCTACTCACAACAGAAACATTTTTTCCATATATCAAATCAGAATTCCCAGGTTTACAATTTGTTTGCATTGCCACCCTTCCTGTCACTGAGCACCACTTTGAAGAATCTGGCTCTTTTCTCTATATCCTCTTACCAGGGACCTGAAGATAAGAGTAACTTCTCTCCTTACCGTTTCTTCCTAAAGCTGAAGAAAATAATTTCTTTCAGTGTCTTCTTCCATTTCCTATATTATTGACCATCTTAGTAGCCCTCTGTACTGGACTAGCTAGTCGTTGTTTTGATGAAAGAAATCAAGGTTGTTTAATTTGTTGTTAGCAAGGTCAGATTGGTGAGATATGGACTGGATAAGTATATGATAAGACAACTGTGTTATTGGATGGACTTCAGTGTTCAAAGTATCAAGCGCTACTGCCAAAAGGTGACTCATGGTATCTCTAAGTAACTGTAGAAAGAACAAACATGTGTCTGTCACCAATTCATAAATAGAGATGTGTCTCTGTTTATGTCTGGAACCTTGCTATATCCGAGGTAGGCAATGAGCCCAGATGGGAATAGAGTCAGGAGTGAAAATTGTAGTTTTAAGTAGGTCAGAACTGTAGGCAAAATTTCATCTCCCAGAAGCTCAGATGAAAATCCAACAATTTCAGAAAAAGAAATGAACCCTTAAATACCGCTGACGAAGGGATGATATTTTCCCTTTGGAATAAATAGGGATTAGAGTGCATCAGACATCAGGAGCCAGTTATAACAAGTTCAGCATTTCAAAAGAAGCCTGTTACAGCAAAGGTGGAAATGGAGCCCAAAGACGGGAACACAGGATCTGGCATATCCCAATGATAGAGAGGGAGGAAAATCCCTGTGCAGAATTTTTTTCTCATGCTTATTACATATTAACATTCTCATGTAAACAATAGCCACAGAGTCTTGCCTAATTCAGAAACTAGGTTACCACTGTTGTGCTGTCCTGGTTCTATCCTTACCCATGTGAAATACATCAAGGGAACAGATAGAAAACTAGACACTTTGAGTAGATCATCATGGAGTCTCAAAAATCTTTGTGCGTGCACAGGTTTGCATGTGGTGATGCTTTTGTTCAAAGGAAACAACTCTGGAAGCAAGTGATGATGTAAATGTCCATATGTTGGGAAAAAAGTGCTGAGTTGAGGACGAACTCTAAAGTGAGAGATCAGACTACAGGTCACCATCCATAAGGACTACACGTCTGTTTGATATGAGTGAAGAGGAAAAAAATATTCAGGACACAGCAGATATGCAGAGATGTTATAGAAAAGAGTTATCACTACAGAAGTTGGTCTTGCTTGAGTGTAGCTGTAAGTCTGTCTGTTGGCATTAGTGATAGGAAGATATACCTGTACGTACCTAGATAGTACCGTGCTATATGGCCCAAGGCGTCTCAGATGTGTATTCAATGCAAATATATTTGATTTTTTAAAGAAAATATGTTTACATAACTACTCTCCTCAATGTGGGTTTGGAGTACTTCCCATGGCAGCGATTTCCATAAAACTTGTGCCAGCAACAGAAATGTACTCTTATCTCTCTGTAGGCGTGCCACAATTCTGCCTAAGTAGAAAACCGACCACGCATTAGAAAGGAGCCCTGTCTATTTTGGGGTGGGCACTGAGTTGATATATGCAGTAACAAAGATAGAGCTGTTTGGATAAGATAAAGGAATAGAAGCCTGCCTGGGTCAGAGCTGTGTTCCTCTGTGCTTCAGAGACTGTACATTGACTCCTGATGTTTGTAGAGCTGATACAGTGTCTCCCTAACTAACTGCACTAACGATAAGCAATGGACCACAAATTTTTGATTTCTATGTTAAAGACTTGCTTATGCCAAGACGGAGATGACCATATGACCCACCTTCTGGACAAGAGGAAGGCTGTGGACATTGTCTACCTGGACTTTGGTAAAGCCTTTAACATCATCTCCCACAGCATTCTCCTGAAGAAACTGGTGAATCATGGCATAGACAAGTATACTCTACACTGGGTAAAAAAATGGCTAGATGTCCATGCCCAAAGAGTTGTGATTAATGGGGTGAAATCTTGTTGGTGGCCAGTCATGAGTGGTGTCCCTCAGGGATCAGTTTTGGGGCCAGCCTTGTTTAATATCTTTATTGACGATCTTGATGGCGTGGTAGGGTGCACTCCCAGTAAGTTTGCAGATGACACCAAACTAGACGGGTGTGTTGATCTGCTTGAAGGTAGAGATACTCTACAGAGGGACCTGGACAAGCTGGATCAATGGGCCGAGGCCAGTTGTATGAGGTTCAATAAAGTCAAACGCTGAGTCCTGCATTTCAGTCACAGAAACCCCAAGCAATGCTGCAGGCTTTGGGAAGAGTGGCTGGAAATCTACCGAGTGGAAAAGGATCTGGGGATATTGGTGGACAGCTGCCTTATCATGAGCCAGCAGCGTGCCCAGGCAACTAAGAAGACCAACAGTATCCTAGCTTCAATCAGGAATAGTGTGGCCAACAGGAGCAAGGAAGTAATCACGACTCTGTACTCGGCACTGGTGAGGCTTCACCTGGACTACTGTGTTCAGTTTCGGGCCCCTCACTACAAGAAGGATATTGAAGTGCTGGAACACATCCAGAGGAGAACTGCTAAGCTCATGAGGGATCTAGAGAACAAGTCATCTGAGGAGAAGGTGAGGGAACTGGGCATGTTTGATTTGGAGAAGAGGAGGCTGAGGGGAGACCTCCCAGCCCTCTACAACTACCTGAAAGGAGGTTGCAGAGAGGTGGGTGTTGGCCTCCTCTCCCAAATGAATAATGACAGGACCAGAGGAAATGGTCTGAAGTTGCAACAGGGGAGGTTCAGATTAGATATTAGGAAGAATGACTTTACTGAGAGGATTGTCAGGCACTGGGACAGCCTGTCCATGGAGGTAGTTGAGTCCCCATCCCTGGAGGTATTTAAGAAATGTGTAGATGTGTCACTTCAAAGCGTGCTCTGGTGGCCAAGATTGTAGGGTTTGTTTGTGGATATATGGTTGGACTTGATAGATTCTTTCCAACCCTGATGATCGTGTGATTCTGTGATTCTGTGACTCCAGTGCTTTGCCAAATTTAGAGGTTTGTGGTTTTTTTTCCAGAATGTTGGAACAGGTTGCTCAGAGAAGTTGTGTAGTCTCCAGCTCCCCTGAATCAGGGAGGCCCTGAGCAACCTGCTCTAGTTGACCCTGTTCTATGCAGGGGTGGTGAACTAGAAAATCTCCAGAGATTCCTTTCAACATCATCCTTTCTGTAATTCTGTGGTTCTATACTATTGCTTTGGATGTAGCTCTCTGACAGAGATTTGATGATTTGGTGAAGTGCAGTTGGCGGCCAGTCACGAGTGGTGTCCCACAGGGCTCGGTACTGGGTCCGGTTCTCTTTAACATCTTCATTAATGATCTGGACGAGGGGATCGAACGTACCCTCAGCAAATTTGCAGACGACACCAAATTGGGTGGGAGTGTTGATCTGCTGGAGGGTAGAGAGGCTTTACAGAGGGATCTGGACAGACTGGATCAATGGGCTGAGACCAACGGAATGAGGTTCAATAAGGACAAGTGCCGGGTCCTGCACTTGGGTCACAACAACCCCAGGCAGCACTACAGGCTTGGGGAAGAATGGCTGGAGAGCTGCCTGGCAGAAAAGGACTTAGGGGTGTTGGTCGACTGTCCACTGAACGTGAGCCAGCAGTGTGCCCAGGCAGCCAAGAAGGCCAACAACATCCTGGCCTGTATCAAGAACAGTGTGGTGAGTAGGACCC
>VXBW01000362.1:812088-887240 GCA_013400375.1 Thinocorus orbignyianus | reverse complement strand
AGGGATGGTGCCTCAACCACCTCCCTGGGTAGCCTATTCCGATACTTGACAACCCTTTCAGTAAAGAAGTATTTCCTAATATCTAACCTGAACTTCCCCTGGCGTAACTTGAAGCCATTACCCCTTGTCCTATCATCTGCCACTTGGGAGAAGAGACCAACCCCCACCTCTCTACAGCCTCCTTTCAGGTAGTTGTAGAGAGCAAGGTCTCCCCTCAGTCTCCCCTCAGTCTCCTCTTCCTCAGACTGAACAACCCCAGCTCCCTCAGCCTCTCCTCATAAGACTTGTGCTTCAGACCCCTCACCAGCTTTGTTGCCCTTCTCTGGACCTGCTCCAGCACCTCAATGTCTTTCTTGTGGTAGGGGGCCCAAAACTGGACACAGTACTCGAGGTGGGGTCTCACCAGTGCCGAGTACAGGGGGACGATCACCTCTCGGGTCCTACTCACCACACTGTTCTTGATACAGGCCAGGATGCTGTTGGCCTTCTTGGCGCTGCCTAACTATTTGGCAGATTACTTCGTATCCTGTGATACATGAGTTCTGACTTTCTGACTATAAAAAAAATAAAATAGAGTTCTGATTATGTTGAAGAAGTGGATAGTTACATTCATGTACGTCATGGAGTTCTGGTTGTCAAAGCTGAAGGCGGAGTGCTAATGTTTTGCTAAAGCAAAAACATTAATGTAAAATGTTGATGATTTCTTGATACAAAAATAAAACCTTCATAAGACCTCAAAACTAAAAATAATCGAAGATTAATAGTTTAAAAATACACTTGTTCCCTCCAGTTCTGCAAATGACTACCAAACAAGCAGAACTTCTTTAATTTTCTGCCCTCCTAGAAGAAGCTAAATTAGTGCCATGCAGGTCTTAGGTCTAATTTATCATAGCTGTGCAATTCAAGACATGATGTACTTGTTAGCAGTACCGAAAAACAACAAGGCTTCTTATATATTAAAAAATGCATAGAATTAACTGAACACAAGGCACTGCTAATAACTTGAGCCTGATTATGTGATTAGGGCACTCACTAAGGAACAAGCCAATTAAAATAACCAGACAGAACAATTCAGTATATAGTATATAAGGAGTAGATTTGACATATGAAGAGTAATGTATCCTGTTTCTAATAGTAGGGTGGGGTTTTTTGCATTTTGGCTTTTAAACTGTCAGAGATCAAGGGATACAGTTCACCACCTAAAGGGATACAGTTCACCACCTATGGGGAATAAAGAGACATTTGATATTAACAAAGAGGAAAAAAAAAACATTAACATGACAATTAACAAAAAACATGACAATTCAGTCCTGAATGAAGTTCCGTGACCAGACCAGGTTTTCAGAGAACAACTGTTGATCAGCCAATATTGGTACAAACTGGGAAATAATGACAACTCTGTGACTGCTGCCTGGAAAAGGATAATATATTACCAACATCTATTGACCAACACTGATAGGCTTATTTCTAAATATCGAGTGGTATGATATCAATTTCTTCTGCTTTGATCTGTTATTGCCTTACTCCACGCCTAAGTATCTGTTGCAGATTTGTTTCTGTTAGTTAGGAATCTGGAAACAAAAAATATTTAAATGTTCCAGTTATGACGTGATTGCCAGAAGGTTTCATACAAAGCCACACTGCAATGACAAGGGTAACTTGAAAAGTAGTTGTGTAACTACAACCAGAGAACACAATCACGAGAATACTTACCTTAAAAAATAAGATAAAGCATAATAATGATAATTGATAAAAATTCAGACACAAAAATGTGTATCAAAGGCATCTGTGTGGCACCAAGAACTGATCAAAACATTTAATAAATATGCTGAAATATTATGCTGCAATATTTTTCAAGGGACAGCCTCAACAGCTTGGTTAGAAGCATTGTATGAACTCAAGTAATCCATCCTCATCAGTGAAGAGCAAGGTAAGGGTAGCAAACAGTTTCTTGTGAAGAGACATTAAGGTGGTATAAAGATGTTTCATCTGTTGGTACTAAGGGCAGTTTGAAGCTGGAAAACATACACGAATCAAGCCTGTTTAGCATGGGAGGAATTAATTCAGTATTTTCCCAAAGTTGAGATGAATGATTAATAATTTTCTGTAGGGACTGGGAAATCGACATTTTAATCTTCTCATTAAGTAGAAGAGTCGGTAAATGAGAAGTCCAAGGAAGAGATACACAGCATTCATTCACAATTGCTCAGAAATACTGCATATTATTAGGCATTCATAGTATATGGAATATTGATTCCAGACAGTCACAGAGTCACAGAAGGGTTAAGGGAAAGGAGCTGTGGAGGTCATCTGGTCCAGCTCCTTCTACAGGGCCACCTAGAGGCAGTTGCCCAGGAGCTTTTGGATATCTCCAAGGATGGGGACTCCACAACCTCCCCGAGACCCCTGTGCCAATGCTTGGTCCCCCTCACAGTAAAAAAGTGTTTTCAGAGGGAACCTCCTGTGTTTCAGTTTCTGCCCCCCCCCCATTGTTTCTGGTCCTTTCACTGGACACAACTGAAAGAAGCCTGGCTCCAGTTTCTTTCCACTCTATCTTCAGGTATTTATATACATTTGATGAGATCTCCACTGAGCTTTCTCTTCTCTAGTGATAAGCAGTCTCAACTCTTTGTCTTTTCTCATAGGAGGAAATTCCCCTCTTCATCTTTGTGGCCCTTTACTGGACTCTTCAGTGTGTCCATGTCCATTCATTCTTATGGATCCCTTCCAACTTAACATATTCTAGGATTCTAGGATTCTATGTCTCTCTTGCACTGAGGAGTTCAACAGTGGACACAGTGCTCCAGGTCTGAGCTCCTCAGGGCTGAACAGAGAGGAAGGATCACCTCCTTCAACCTGCTAGCAATACTTCCATCACAGAATCACAGAACAGTTTGGGTTGGAAGGGATCTTAAATATCATCTAGCTCCAACTGTGCTGCCATTGGCAGGGACACCTTCCACTCGACCACGTCGCTCAAAACCTTGTCCAGCCTGGCCTCGAATACTTCCAGGGAGGAACTTCCAGTGTCCCTCACAGTGAAGGTCTGTCCATAAGCTCCCTTACTGGGCTGCTTGTTTCTCTCTCCCTCATGATTCTTAGTTCAAGTAGTTGTTAATTGTTTCTATTCAGCTTCAGGAAAAAGGTTCAATATATAACATACGATAAGAGCAATTAGAGGTAGAATATTTGTAGTAACAGTGCTTGATAGCTGGATACATGAATAGATAGACAGTTAGGAATCTAATGTGAAAAAGTGATGGTGTGTTTTCTACAAACTTTCCTGTTACGTATCACTAGATAATAGTTCCTGTTACATATTTTAATTTAAATTAAATATTTCAGCCTTATATATGAACAAAACAAAACAAACTCCCTATTTGGTTCCCTATTTGGCTGCCACACTATAATATTTCCTAAGCACCTCAATAAGTATGTTAAATTCAAGAGATATATATAGGACCATATAGAATGTGCCTGTCTGCCTGTCCTCTTTTAATATACGACAGAACAATAGTTTACAGCAGCTGGCTGGCATGTGCAGAGGTGCTGTTCTAATTTCAGTAACCTCTGCAGGTCCTCATCGTCCCTCTGACAAACTACAGACTTAATTAGTTTTCCCTACTAAATAAACTCAAATTGTGTTTACCGCTAGCTAACCAAAATATCATTCAGCAGTAAAGAAATTTGAAAAGAGCAGCAGAGTCCCACTTCACAGCAGAAAAAAATTCTTGACAGGCAAATTAATCCAGGTGTCTTTAAATCCTCTGTTTATGACCTTTTGTATTTTGCATGCAGATTGCAGACTATATGCCAGCTGTATTGCCTATGAATGTATATGCTGATATAGCTCTTATGCAGCTGCTGATCTTGTCTTGCAACAGCCTGTTTTCTTCCAGTGCCTTCTCATTGAACATCCTTGCTCCAAACTCTCCAAGTGAACTAAATTGTACAGTATTTCAGTCAAAACTGTGCCTCAAACTAAGCATTTCAACAAATGCCTACCACTGATACTCCTCTGCTCAAAGGCAAGTATTACAGTAAACAGCATGGTGATCAAACAAGCATGCAGCAGCAGGGCACTGGTCATGGGGATACAAAAACACTGAATCTGAGGACAAGTACAGTAGCTGTCCTGGGTTGAGAGGCCCAGGACTAACTTTTCTTCTGATGCTGGGAAAATTGGACTTTTAGAAGACCTTAGTGTCTGAATTCATGAAAATATTTACTTTATGGCCAGCCAGGCTCTGTGAGATTCAAGGTCTCGGTGTTCTCGAGCCTTGCCAGATGCAGGAAAGAGGAGGAGCAAGGCCTGGGCATATGACCCAAGCTGGTCGACAGGATTATTTCGTACCATGAATGTCACATTCAATATAAATTAGAAAAGTGTGCTGCGTAGCTGGCTCTTCCTTGATGACGGCGATCCCGACAACTCCTTGCCCTGCTGCCGGACCCCTGAGGCCTCCCTTTCCTCCCGAAGCTGTTGCATTCGCAGTGTCCGACATTTGCTGTCCGTGCTGAGAGCACACAGCTTCCTGCTGCTAGAATTGTCTGAGAATAATTCCTGTAAATCTTATATCAATGTTGGGATAATACTGGTTCTTGAGTATTATTGTTAATTATATAATCGTAGTCTAATAAATCTATTTACATTTCAACCCTCATGGTTCCCCTTTCCTGGGTGGGGAGGGGTCATCAGGCAACAGGATAATTGTCTGCATGACAATAAATTGTTAAGGGTTTTCTCAAACTGTAACAGTAGCAAACACAGAGTCGTGGTAGTCTCCTGGTCCACAGGACATTAGTATCTTGCAACCAGTGTGACAGTGGTTTCCCCTTCCATCTTCCATCCCACTGGGTACGAAAGTAAAACTAGCATCCTGAGTCATTAAAAAATTATAAAAATTTATACCCTCATTTTTCTATCTTACTCACAGACAGGGACTTCAGACATGACCACACAGAATTGCCATGCAAAGACAATCAGTTGATTGTCTAAACCAGAAAAATAAAGAAGATAACATTAACCACTTTATTAAGCTACACATTTAGATACAAAATTTCTTTGAGTACATAGGTTTCTTGCATTCTCAGTCTAGAACTGACTACAGATATTTCTTGTTACAATTAGTGGACTTCAGCTTAAAAGTATTCTTCACTTCGATTTATTTAATCTTTGAAATCACCCCTGTAGTATTGATGCATTCATTGCAGTTCATTACATTGTAGTATTGATGCATTCATTCAGCTACAGAATCATAGAATGGTCTGGGTTGGAAGGGACTTCAAAGGTCACTGAGTTCAAACCCCCCTGACACGGGCAGGGACACCTCCCACTAGACCAGATTGCTCAAGGCCCCATCCAGCCTGGCCTTAAACACTTCCAGGGATGGCACATCCAGAGCTTCTCTGGGCAATCTGTTCCAGTGCCTCACTACCTCCACAGGAAAGAATTTCTTCCTAATATCTAAGCTAAATCTCCCCTCTTCCAATTTAAAACTATTACCCCTTGTCCTATCCCTACACTTCCTGACAAAGAGTCCCTCTCCAGCTCTTCTGTAGGCTCCCTTCAGATAGTGAAAGGCTGCTAGAAAAAAAGCTCCCTTGGTGTACTGGATGGCTGTAATAAGATCTCCCTGGAGCATTCTCTTGTCCAGGCTGAACAACCCCAACTATCTCTGCCTGTCCTATCGCTACACCCCCTGACAAAGAGTTGCTCTCCAGCTCTCCTCTACGATCCCTTCAGATACTGGAAGGCTGCTGCACGGTCTTCTTGGAGCCTTTGGGGGCAAGAACTTGGGAACCTTGTCTATCCAATAGTAATCTCTTTTATTCTAGTAAAATAGATTTAATTTATACTGTCTGAAAAAATATCCTTTATAAAACAGTGCACTTTAAGTCCTTTGCTAAGATAGGAGTATGTTCATGACAAAAGCTTTAAAAAGAACAGTAATCATAATTTTTTTTTATTTTTGAACATAAGTGACCTTACATTAAGAATAGAATAAAGTATTACATGCATTTTGAGGCATTCATATTTCAATAGCTAAAGGTACCAGACATGAAATGCAAGGGAAACTAAAAATAGTTTATGATGTATGTGTACTGCTTCACTGCTGGTCACCTTTCATACAAATACAATCTCCATGTGATTAAATCAAATCCACAGTTTTCTAAAATCTATATAAATAGCTATAAAAGATAGTTACTGAAAAGGGCTATTTCCTTTAACACAATTCTTTATTTCAGACTTGCTAAAGGCATTGTAAAAAGCAGTACTTAGGTAATTTTCATTTATAAGTAATTTATACATGCAACCTGTTAGAAATAAAACTTTCTGATAGAGCCCATAAAAGTTGAATTAGTAACAGATAGCACTACACTAATGTCTGCAATTTAATATAGCTCCTTAATTGGTATTACTACAGCAGTGGACATTCTGAAAAAAACAGTTGGCAAAATTTCAAATCCATAAGTTCACTATTTAGACCATGCAACTCGTTTACCCATTTAAGTTCAAAAGTCAAAAACTTCCACTCTTCAAGTCCCTTTAAATAACATACTTTATCACAATGTTCTGGTTTTAGGAAACAGATTATTTTACTCTTTTGGAAATTTATGTTGTGAACATCAATGTGATCAAAATGTGATAAAATTTGATTCTAGCTTATAGATTATATTTTGAACTAAGAACACAATGCTGGTCAAACCAGTTACATTGTTTTGTGTCTCAGTCACCCTAAATAAGGTCTAAGAAATACCATATTTTTTATATATTTATATATATATATTTTGTCGTGAATAATCCACTTTCAAAGACAAGTAAAAATTTAAAATTTTTATGACATTTTTTCAAACATTATTGTTCTCTGTTATTAATGCAGGTCTTTGGGGGCTTTAGTGGTCCACCCACTGAAAATGTTTTTATGCACTGGCACCTGGGCACTTAGTCCATCATGGGTTCATACAGACTTCGTAATGCAACACTAGAATTCCTGTGACTTCTGATGGGGCTTTTAGAACAAATGGTGACAATGAGAATCAAGGACAACGCAATTAAGTGGATAAACTGTATTATACCAGATTGCCTTGTTTAATTTAGACTGTTGATTCTGCTCTGATGTTCAGCTATTTGAATTTCATTTGTAAATATTTTATTTTTTTGAGAAGAGTCATAATTTTTGATTCATAGGGTTTTCATAGAATCATTTCAGACATATCAAGTTTATTACAGAAGATTACTGAATTGCTTTTAAAACTGTCACACTGGAAGAACTTATTCTATTTCCTTGAACATTCAGGAAACTTATGGTATAAATAAACAGAACTTTTCTTTTAAGACACAGCATTGCAGTGACAGAATAAGCTCATGATAAAAAGTAGTTGTTTGTGTTGCAGAATTTGCTATAGAATGCTATTTTGGCAGTCTACATGTAGTACACGTGCATCTATGTGCATAGATTCAATTTCTTTGAATCTCTAGGATAAGTAAATCCTTAGTTAAGTAATCTTAGCCTCTAAATAATTTGGCCAAGCAAAATACTGAACTCATTAGAAATGTGAAGAGTCACTTCTGTTTCTTTGAAAATGACAAAGTGAGTAGGCATCGCTGTGAGCTTTCTAAAGATGAGAGGTTTTCAAAAGAGCTATTCCAGCATGCCAAGTGCAGCTTTGAGCTCCCAGAAACCACTGGTGCCATGAAAAATCAACTGTGTATTTTAGTAGTAATAAATTTCACTTAGAAATCCTGTTTTCCAATGTTTTAATCTTCAAACCATTCTTCAAATATGAGCTAGTTAATAAATACTTATGGTGTTATGCTGAAATGGGCAAATTCAACTCTGTTTGACAATGGGAATGTGAGGAAGAGAAATGAGCCACCTAAGTAAAAATGTAAATCTGTGAAAGAAATAATCTAACTACATGTAAATTCAGATTATTCTATCACTGTGATGCTTAATAGGCTTAAAATATCTTTAAATCATCAACTAGCCACAGAGGAAAAAAATTTGGCATCTGAGTCTACAGAAGAACCATGCTTTCAGTCTGTATGTTCAGTTGAAACAATTCCTTGATAATTGCTGCTACAATGAGCTTTGGGAACTCGCCACATCTCAAAAAAAGTATAAAGTTGTGCAAGGTCAAACTCTTCAAAGGAGTTTTACTAATATAGATCACTGACTGATCACCCAAAGAAATCTTTTAAAAGTACTGATTGTGTTAGAAGGAAAAGTATTAAATAAACATGCTGTAGAGGTTGTAGAAGATAAGATTGTGAGTGAGAGACATCAGAAATAAAACTATGGTATTTTATAGAACCAGTGGGAAATATGTGAGTGAGATCTCAGCCATATTAAATTCAGTAAAAACTTCTTCCTTTGACTTAAGTCTTCATCCTGAGATGTCACATAAAGCAACATTTTTCTTGTTTTATTTAATCAAAAAGATAAATGTTTACATATACATTTCTTAATTTTTATGCTGTAAAAAATACACCTTTAAATGTCCCTTTCAGTAAAATAAGACATTTACAGTTTGTTAAAAAAATTTATTGCATTAGATAAGGATGAATAACTCTTCAGGGAAAACTTAACTGAAGATTTTACCTTTGATGGTGCTTCAGTAGATAAGATAATTAAGTTATGGAAACAAGATTTGTGCTGGGCTCCTTAAAGAAAAAAATGTTAACTTTGATTTTTGTCTCCTTGATTTTTTTTTTTTAATATTTCACACAAATAATTTGGAAAATTCCGTGAACATAGCAAATAACAACAATAAACCCCCATATATATATATAGGCTAGAGTAGAAATACAATTACTGGTTTTGTTGTAGATCTCCCCAGGTTTATATAGAATACTATACAGATATAAAATACTAGGAATTGCTCACGATTATAACAAAAAAAATAAACAAGAAAAAAAAAATAATGTCTCCTTTCAAAGTGACATTAAGTGTTTTTTGCTTACTATTCTATCTGACTTTACAGAGTATAATATATTACCTAGTGCCTCTAAATATACCTCATTGCTGTAATTAAATGGATCTGACATAGCTATAGACATAAATTCTTAGAGTTTAGATTATTGTCTCTTAGACCACGGCTCAGAAATCAGGTGCTACTGATTAAAAAAGGTATGCCTATAATGACTGTGACAAAAGATACAGCATTGTGGATGCTTCAACCACATTGCCATGGGAAGTCATGTTAAAGAGGAAAAAAACCACAACCCTTCTACATTGTCACATATAGAATATATATAAAAATCAAGTTGTACTTCAAAAGGAAAAAAAAACAACCAAAACCCTGCAACAATATGCTTGACATTTTTTCCCTGGAGAGGATTTAACAAGGGTGTGGGAAAGAGAAAGACGAAGAGCAGAAGGGACTTTGTATGTTGGCATCCAGCTTGACTTTAAGTAAAAGAAGTGTATAAACTCAGCTTCTTATGCTAATCCTGAAACAAGAAACATGAAACTTTCCTTTGCTACCTAGCTGTCGAGAAAAGACAAAAAATAACAACAATAATAAAAATTCCTCCTTTGGAAAAGATTCCACTGTCATTAATGAATTACAGCATCCAGGAAAGTGTATTGTACATAAAAGAAGTAATTAATTAATACATTTTTCATTAAAATTAATGTAGAGGAAGTATGCAAGATACAGACCTGTCATCTAGAAATCATAGTTTAGCAACTGTATATATAACACTATAGTGTCCGGACATTCAAACTATGACAAGTGCAAGGAAACTTAATTCCCCTCAGCCCATAATGAAAGCAGTCCTGTAACCTTTCCTTTGCAGCATGTCTGAATAAGACACAAAGACGTTCCTTACCACACTACTGTGGTAATTTCATTGTGAAGATGAACCTTTAAACGAGGCTTGTGCAAAATACAACGTCTCTATGGTTCAAGAGTTCATTTATTTTGCCCCATAAGCAGGAATGTAGAGAAACTGGCTCTCCTTGGAAGAGCAGTGGAAAGAGATGCAGAGATATCAGAAAGAGAAAGATGAAATACACTTGTAAAATTATGAAAAGGTAGTCATCTTTCCTGACAATTGTAGCCTGAAATGACTTCAGTCAGCTCTAAGAGTCTCTGAACACTCTTTTATGCCCTGGTCTTGAGTATTGCTGTTCTTGAGAGCTGTCTTACCATAGGTAAGCTTGTGGCAAACAGAGGACGATGAGGTCCCCAGAGTGTGCTTTTAAAGACTCAAAATTCAAGTTTTTTTCATTCCCTACATTCATGAGACTTGGTTTATTCCTATTGGATTTAATTTCTTTCCCAAACATGCAATTTTTTTTTTCTATTGAAGAATGATGAGTTTTTCAAAGATATTACTTCTTTGTAATTATATCACGATTGCTGAAATTGGTTATCAGGTCCCCATAGCATCTTGTAGTAAGACCATTCTGTGAAACTACTCACATACTATGTATTACAAATAGAGACTTCCAGCATTCCTCTTAAACTGCTGGTTTAATTCATGGAAATAAATTTATTCTAGTCTAAATTCAGATATGCCATGGGCGGAGAAAGTGCTTTCTACACCACAGCTTAGAGGATCTGGGTTCAAAAAATCGCCTGATCTCTTGAGGCTAGATTCACAGTGGGAATCAAGACTTAGCATTCCAAAGCCTAAATTTAAGACATCCTGTTGCTTAGGGCTTTTCTTAACCCCAAGTGTTAGGGCTGGTTCTAATACAGAATGTAGGCATTTAAAACATACCTTCAGGCAAGTGATCCCTCGGGTTCACTTCAAACTTCTAAATTAGACACTTATATTTTTTGTACTGTGCATGTTACAGAGGTAGAATCCAAGGAATGAGATTTTCTCAGTACACCGATTGCAGACTTCATCTAAGATAACTTTAAAAAAGAAAAAGGCTGAAGAGAAATATATCAAAGAAATACGTGGTAGAAGTGGGTTTTACATCTAAATATTCATTAAAACTTGGTAAGAAAAGGGAGTGAAAATTTCTGATAGACTTTGGTAATATGATAGTTCAGCAAGCAGTGGAAGAGGTACATCTGACTCCCTGTGCCAATTATTTATGGGCATTGTTTAATTAATTCTAAGAGCCTTTGGTGGAAACTGTTATGCTTTTCAATTCCTTTTTATGCCTGAAAAAGTTGAAAAAATAGACAAGTATCTGGCTATACCAAAGAAGGATGAAAATGAGATTTATATATTTGAAAGATCATCTATTTTACCTAGCTAAGTCAATAATCTAATAAAAAGTACTGAATTTATTACAAATCTAGCATGTCTACATCACTATACCATCATGATTACAAAAACTCTAAAAAGTTGAAGAAATGGTTGTTCTTAATAAACAGCATAGTCAAGTTCCAGAATTCATTATTTTGCAGAACATAATTCCATAATTTATGCCATATACCAGATAATTATTTTAAGATGTTCAATGCCTTTGAAAAGCTGACTATCAATTCGGATTTCTCCAGCCTGACCTGCTTGAAGAGGAGTATCAGGCATAAATCATTGTAGTACTACTTAAGCTTCTATACTACTGCATTATCGCGCACATTTCAGCTCTCTTTCTTACCCATCTACTTCATGCTTGCATTACCACTGCACTGACTATTTTTTTTCGTTAGAGAAAAATTACTTGAGTCATTTGGTCTGGTTGAAGTGGAGCTAATTTTATTCATATCTACCTACGTGCCATTGTGTTTTGGATTTGTAACTAAACCAGTGTTCATAACACACCAATGTGCTGGCTATTGTCAAAGAGTGCTGGCACAGTGCAGGAGTCAGCTTTTACTTACGCTGCCCCTGTGGTGAGTAGGATGGGAGGAGTCACAGACAGATGATGTTTCTTGTTTTCCCAAGCAATCATTAAGTGTATTGAGGCTCTGCTTTCCAGGGGGTTGTTGGACATCTGCCTTTCAGTAGGAATTTTTTTTTTAAATTCCTCTTTTTGCCTTGCTTGTACACACAGCTTAGCTCCACTTATAAAACTATCTTTATCTTGAACCATGATTTTTCAAGTTTTGCTCTCCTAACCGTCTTCACCATCCCAGTGATGGGGAAATGAGCAAGCAACTTGGTGGGTGCTTAGCTACTGGCCAGATTCAACCCACCACAGTCATTCTGTAAAATATTACCCAATAGTAAAGAAACACAGGCATGCATCCATTCAGTGCTAACTACATACAAACTACAAAAAACATCAGGCCTGTATAAATAGTGTCTCAAAATCACTGGTAATGTCACATCTTTATTACTGCAGATAAGATTTTCTTAGGCAACAGGTAACTTTTCCTGCAGGAAAGAAAAAGCCTACTGGTGGATAATATAGTATCACTTTCAATTTCTACATGACTTTGACATGTTATAAGCAAGGAGGTATTCTGAAAACAATGGATAAATTAGCTTGTTTAATCATTCGAGGACTTTATTGACTTAGGTGCAAAGACAAGTCAGACACTTCTGGAGCAGACTGACCAATTTATTTGTACAAGTCTGTCAGATGCTGCATTCTTTGCTTGCATTTATCTCCTATTATTACAGACTCATAAATGATTACCACCTGTGTATTGCCAGAACCACTAGTCATGTACTTGGATTAGTTAAGCAAATACAATCTAAAAGATATTTTTCATTTATGTGTTTGACTACATTAATAAATCCAAAATGCACAAGGACTCTCCCAAGGTATTTAAATCATGACATTCATTCTTTCTATAGATATCTATCTCCATGGGGTGATTAATCTCCTCTTACAATGGACATCAAGGATAGGTGGGTTAAATAACCTTCTAAAAATGTGGAAGTAACTATTCCTCTCTAGTGACTACAGGGGACACTCTCAAAGGAGGAAAATTCCTCTACCAGGTAGGCAGACCACTGCTTAGAAACCATCCTCTCTGCTTTGATTGTTTGAAAAATATAGTGTTATAATTTAGGTCTTAAAATGAGATTTTTTTGAGCAAACTATTTGAATGTCACTTTCCTAACTTGCTCCCATACGAATGATTGCTCCCATAAGAATGATTTCTTTACCAATCGGCTCCATCAGGAAAGAGACGCTGTGAAGGAGGCTCCACTCTGAAGAACAGAAGCGGAGAAGGACTAAGAATAGGGCTGTTCCAGCCAGTTTCTGTGAACACTGCTGAACTGCTTCAGAAAGAAGACACTAATATTTTCTACCAGAAATCTGCTTTCATCAGATTGCTGAAAACAAATATTATTTTCCGCTTTGTGAATGTAGCTGTTCTGTGGGTCCCTCATTAGTGTAAATGAAGCAGGAAACAGGGAGATCTCGAACTCTTGTTTTTCCTCCCTCTGGCCACATGAAGAAAAGTTCCAGCCACTGAAGTGTGACTTACCTCTTTACGTTTTCCTACAGATTTTGTAAAGAAAAAACCCAAACAGTTCCTGATGCTACCAGTTCTGAGTCATGTTGCCAGAAGTAATGCCTCTAGCATGAAACCAGACTATGCAGAGACAAGTTAAATCTTCAATGTGTTGATCTCTTCTGTCAGACTCCTGTCTCCCCCAGTTATCTCATCTGTGTCTTTAAGATTACTAGCTTTCTCATGCAGTGATCACTTCTAATCTATGTTAAAAAAACACTCAGAAAGCTAAGGTCTCTTTTCCTGATATAAATAATTCCTACTGGAACCATTTTAAAAGATCCTAAAGGACCATATTCAATCCAAGATTGCTGCTCCATTCTGATCAAAACATCCCCATGGAATTTGACAGTTTTGCTGAAATATAAGTTGAAATTAAAAGGTCATAAATGTTTCAAAAACTATTTCTCTTATTGAAACTAAACATTTTGATTTTTGATTTCTCCATATTAAAGTAATGGATTTTTCTCCCACATTATTAATTAGAGAATTATCGGATCACAGAGTAACGTAGGGTGGAAGGGAGCTCAGGAGGTCTCTAGTACAACCTTTTGCTCCAAGCAGGGTTCCCAAGACATCTGACCAGGTTTGTCAGGGCTTCATATAGTTAAGGCTTAAAAACCTCTGGAGTTGGAGACTGCACAATGTGTCTGGATAGCCAATGGGTAGTGCTCAGCTGTCCTCATGGTTAAAAAGTTTTTTCAGTCTGAACCTCTGTTTCTTCTGTTTGTATCCATCATCTCTTCTCCCTCAATGCACCGCTGTGAAGAGCTCAGCTACAGATATGGCTCCTTAATAACTTTGTCTTCGTCTGGCTATATAGTTCCTCCCCAAAACTGTCTCTGCTCCAGGCTGAACAAGTCCAGCTCCCTCAGCCTCTCCTCATAACACACGTGTTCCAGCCCCCACCATCTTGGTGGCCTCTCCGGCTTACTGAACTCTCTCCACTTTACCGGTGCCTTCCTAGTGCTGTTAACATTTTTGCTTTCAGGGCACCCTATGGACCCATGCTGAGCTCTGGTGCTCAGCAGGATGCCGAAGGACTTCCCTGCAGAGCTGCTTCCCAGGCAGGCAGTGCCCAGTCTGTGCTGTTGCAGAGGCTTGTCCTTCACAGGGGACTTTGCATTTCTCCTTATTGAATTTCTTTAGGTTCCTGCTGGCTCAGTCCTCCAGCATGTCTTGGATAACTTTGAATGGTAGTGGAGCCCTAAAACCCATCTAGTAGTCCCCCTCAAGTAGTATTGTCTGCAAATTTGATGAGAATGCACTCTGTCATCTTCTTCCGGTCCCTGACAAAGATATTAAATGAGACAGTCCCAGAACAGGACCCTGTGGTACCACAATTATTACTGGGTTCCGGGAACAGAACATCCCATTAATTACCACCCTCTGAGCATGGCTATATAGTGATTTTTTTACCCATCTGGTTGTCCACCCATTCAGACTGCAAAAGCACAATTTAGAAACAAGAATATTGTGGGATACAATGTCAAATCCCCTTCTTCTCATTTATTTTCCCAGAAATTATAATATATGTTTCTCAAGACAAAAGCAGAATATATTTTGATTGTGTCAAAAAATGTTATTTTGAATGGTTCAAAATGTTTCTGTCTCTAAATTTCATAGGAAACTGACAATTTTTGGACACTGAACTGGAACAAAACCAATTTGCCTCTGGAAGAAAAGTTCTGTTTTCCAACCAGATATATTTAATACTACATGCGAAAGGTGTCTCTACTGTTCTCTGGGATAATTCTTATTGTCCAGCCAAGGTATCCCAGGAAATCTTTGCTTCCTTCTAACAATACCTCATCAACATAGCCCAAATTGTAACATTATTACTTTTACTGGAGTTTTACTCCTGGCAATGGGTGGCTTGGTTCATTTTCTTGTTCTAACTTTTATTTTCCTTTCTGAATTGCTGTCATTCTCAGTAAGATTTGGCACATCTAGACTCTGACCACTAATTTCCTTTGCATTATAGATGAGTTGCAATAAATGATGGGAGCATAAAGTATTTAGGATGTAACTGCCTATGCTTTCCATGTAATTTATTTACAATTTTACACTGGGGTGGCAGATGCCTAAGCACTCATGCTGTGTGCTTTACATGATTGTGGAATAAGGTATGATTGCTTTTTAGTAACTCTGCTGAGACTTGGCATCTTCTTTGTAGAGCCAAGGCCTTTGTGTTAAAATATCTAACAGAAGAACAGAAGTCCTTACAAGGAACACAGCTCAGGCTGATGTTCAAAAAGGATATCATCCCTTAGCAAGATGGACAGTGGTTTATGACATGGAGAATTAACTATTAACATTACTGAAACTTTTTGTCAGGCACCTAAAGGGATTTCAAGATATATAAAATCCTAGGAACTTCAGGGTAAACTGATATATGTTTTAGATACCTGAGAAGAAGGCAATTCTGTTGGCTGTTCAGTATAAGGGAGAAGAACTGAGATAGTTGTACACAGCTGAAGGTGAGTCCATGTCTACCCATAACAAAATGTGTGACATTACAGTGTGACATTACAAACACTGGTGGGAAAAACCAAGCAAATGTACTCCAGGGTTCCACAGAGTCTGGGCAATCACTGAGCCGCAAATTTCTGCAGTGCCTGTTGTCACTCTAAGTTGGCTTTTGCTTTGTTATTTCACATGTTAATTAAATATTTAAATAACATTTGGACAAAAGGACGGCAGGCAGTGGAGCACAGGTTAGAGAAAATTAGTTGCAGAACTAGAAGCAGTTAAAGCACCTCAGTGGAGCACTGATGCTATTTGGCACTGCTGATGGCCCGAGCTGGATCACAGCATGATGTTAACTTGGCTGAATTTCCCTGAGGACACAGACTTGACCCTATGTCCTCACTGCTTTGTGCTTTTGTGGAGGAATCCTCCGTCCCATGCAAGTTCAGGGACATACAGCATGTGCATGGTACACCCAGTACACAGCATCCTTTCTAACAAATTTATTGTATTGCGGGAACTAGTGGCTGTCACTGGCCACTGCTGGCCTCTTTTTTGTAATTCTCAGGTAGCTCATTATTTCTTTTACTGATCTAAGTTATATAAAGATGAAGGAATAGTCTTTCTGTAACTTCATATCACTTTACCTGCACTGTATAAAAGTAGATTGTAGAATGATTGAAAAGCCGATTTGACACCAAGCCATTTAGTTGTGAAGGTACTGGCTGGGTTTTCAGTTCCTTCAAGTAAACAACTGGATCCTGTTAGAGAATACAAATATTCCCACCCCTCAGGCACTCTTATCAGGGAAAAAAATATTTGTTTCTTATTAAAGTTCAGATTCTTTAATTAACATGTTCATGGGATACCAAGAACAGTTCAGTGCTGCCAAAGCCCTGTGTTAAAAATTTAGTGCTGTCTCTCCAACCATTAGGGACATTTGATGAAAGCCCCAGTGAATTCTGCTCATTAGTCCTTGTGGATTTTACTTGTAGAAGTCAAGAATGTAGTTTTATAAAGTAGTGATATACTCTGCTGATTGCTGGTATTCCTTTGGTAATTTCCTTCCTACTTCCTTCTGAAGCTGAAGCTTTGGGGAATTTTCTGGGACTGTCAAATCCCGTTCCTTTGTCA
Source organism: Thinocorus orbignyianus (assembly GCA_013400375.1). Taxonomy (NCBI): domain Eukaryota; kingdom Metazoa; phylum Chordata; class Aves; order Ciconiiformes; family Thinocoridae; genus Thinocorus; species Thinocorus orbignyianus. The sequence goes on along the minus strand of VXBW01000362.1, from coordinate 870,251 downwards.
CTAGTGATTCTTACTGTAACCAATAGACTTTGTTTATCCATTCCTCCAAAACATGTTTATTTCAGTTTTATCTGGTAGACTGTATTTTCTATTTATTAGCCTAGATATTTAATTAATATAAGTCCTTTTGTAGGTAGGTTAAGTATTGCTTTCTTCTTTTCTGACCCCTGCCAGTTCCACACTGTTTGGACAATCTTGCCTTCACTTCCATGCTACTGAGAAATTTGTTGAGGGATTGACAATTCAGTACTTATCTTAGAATTGAGTAAAGAAAAAGCAAAACTAAAACCATTTTTCTTGTAGGAATCCCGTCACTAATTTCTCCCTAGGAAATAAATTTTACAGGGATGACTTTTTTTTCTTTTTAGATTAAACTGAGTGAAACTGTATTTCTTATGTTCTTAGAAACTTTTGTCTAAAAAAATAAGAAAATATTTCTCAGGAGTTTTTACATGCCTCAGATTTTTGAAAGAAAAAAAGAAAGGAAAGGAAATGCTTAACCATATGACCTGCGTGGAACAGCTACGCTTCTTGTCATGATCTTTATTACAGCCAAGCTTAATGGCTATATACAACCAAGTATAAAAGGGTGGGGTTTCAGAGACAGCTTTACTTTGTCCTTAGCATCCCCTGTTGGAAACAAAAGCTAAATAACTCTTCTGCTCTATCTGAAGGACCACAGACCCACCACAATAGGATGTTCTTCATTTTTCTGGGACATAAGAGAGGTGGGTTTGAAACATTTCCATTAACATTAGAGGAAGATTGTCCACCCATTAGGTAACGCTTTAATGGCTTCTTATACCATCTTCAGAGCTGCTTTATGCAACAGCGTGAGGCAAGAGCAATGACTGACAATGACTGTTCATTTAACATTAAGAAAGATCCTACTAATATTTCATGGCATTATTGTGAAGTATACTTGCTGCAATAACTGGCAATAATTCAGGTTTTAACAAAGGCAGGTGAGAACAAAAGAATCTGTCATCTATAATTCTTTATGACCCTAGGTTTGTTTTAAAATTGTTTCTAGAATGAAGATCTGACTAAGCAATCAAGTTTCTTTTTTGCAAAAAATTAGTGGTTGTACTTGGGTTGTTTCCTGTTTTTGATTATTCATTCTGCTTAATTTTTAGTATCTAAATTAGGCATCCAAACTAGGAGACTACCTCCTCTGAGCACCCTTTATCACTAATGGAAAAAAAGTAGATGGTTGTGTTTCTCACATCATCCTGGATTAATTCCATGTAATTGTGGCAGATTAATTGCTGCGTTCTGTATATTTTGAATGGAGAGAGTAAGAGCTGGCTGTACCTTCACTAATCTTTCACCTAAATTTGAGGTTCCTTAAGTTAACCTATGTGATAAAAAAGTATTGATGTGTGAGGTTTTTTTCATTTGGACTTTTCATTTATTCTGGAGTGTTTCACTGGGAAAACTTTTGATTGTATGCTGTTTTGAATATTTTGCCTTCCTAAAGCATGGACACCACGCATCTACCTAGGCCAACAACAGAACTAGGGGTTCAAAGAGAGGAGTCAGAATGTCTCTGACAGAGAAGTCTTGGGAGTGACAACCCAGACATTAATCCCAGACACAGTCAAGATAATTTGTTAAAGTTTAGCACAGAACTAAGTGAGGAAGACTATAACTTCTCTGTCACTGTTAGAAATTGCTGTTCTTCACATAAATTGTCCTTGCCACAGAGTATTTCTGAAGTGCGATTGGAATGCACTTACAATTGAATGCAATTACCTTGGAAGTCAGGTACTTAACAACTATTTCCCTCGGGAAGATATTCTGAGGTTTACTTGTTTACAATGAAAAACTAGACCCTAATTCTCTCCAGCCTTACACACATACATACATATAGGGTAACACTTCAGTTGTTTTCATATCTATCCAATGTCTTTTTAAAAATTTAGGCTGTTGATACAGCTATTGTTATGATCCCATTAAATTCCTAAAACTCAGCAGCCAGCCTTGGTAGACAGGAATTCCCTAACAGCCTGAATTTTGGGACAAAGTCTTCATTTCTGCTTGCAACTGATACAAGTCAGACACATTCTTCACTGTCATTATGGTGCACGGAAATGTACTCAGGATAGACATGAGTAGCTGTGCAGCTCTGTGGTTACTACCCTCATCACACTCCCAGCAGTGGTTTCCATACCGAGTCATGCTCATGCGCAGCCTCCAACCTTCAGTGTGCTGTATCCACTCACCATATTTATTACAGCTCTGTTTTGTTTTCAGGGATAAACATGGAATGAATATTAAATGGATTTTGTAAATGTTGTCATCTTTGTTTAGAGTTGTGGGAGTTTTTCTGCTCGACAGTTCAATCCAGACATGTTGCCTTCAAGGTAAATGAATGTGCTTATGGTTGGGAAGGACAGAGGATCTGTTCAGAAAGGGAGGTAATTTTGCTGCTTTGGAAAAAATTTCCAATATGTAACATTTTTCCTTTTAATTCTCTCCCCTTGTAGTTATGTCTTTTTCTCTTTATGTCTCCCAAGAAAGTATATAGAAATGCATATATATTTGCCAGCTGGCAATTAACAGAAGATTCTAGTTCAGGTATTGCCATACCAACAAAAATATTTAATATATTTAAAATTCATAGAATCATAGAATGGTTAAAGTTGGAAGGGAACTTAAAGATCATTGAGTTCCAACCCCCCCTGCCATGGGCAGGGACACCTCCCACTAGACCAGGTTGCTCAAGGCCCCATCCAGCCCAGCCTTGAACACTTCCAGGGATGAGGCATCAACAGCTTCCCTGGGCAACCTGTTCCGGTGCCTCTCCACCCTCACAGGAAAGAATATCTTCCTAATATCAAATTTAAATCTCCCCTCTTCCAACTTAAAATCGTTACCGCTTGTCCTGTCACTACACTTCCTGACAGATAGTCTCTCTCCAGCTCTCCTGTAGGAACCCTTTAGATACTGGAAGGCTGCCAGAAGGTCTTCTTGGAGCTTTCTCTTCTCCAGGCTGAACAGCCCCAGCTCCCTCAGCCTGTCTTCATAGGAGAGGTGCTCCATCCCTCTCATCATCTTCGTGGCCCTCCGCTGCAGCTGTTCCAACAGTTCCATGTCCTTTCTATGTTGAGGACTCCAAAGCTGGACACAGTACTCTAGGTGGGGTTTCATGAGCTCAGAGTAGAGGGGGAGAATCACCTCTCGCAGCCTGCTGGTCGTTCTTCTTTTGGGTGCAATCCAGGATATGGTTGGCTTTCTGGGCTGCCAGCGTGCACTGCCAGATCATGTTGGGTTTCTCATCTCTCCTCAGAGCTGCTCCCCAGCCATTCTCTGCCCAACCTGTATTTGTGCCTGGGATTGCCGTGTCCCAGATGCAGGATCCTGCACTTGGCTGTGTTGAACTCCATGCGATTTGCATGAGCCCACCTCTCAAGTGTGTCCAGGTCCCTCTGGATGACAAATCCTCTAATATAATTTTTTTAAAAAGTAGATTACACACTATTTTGACATTTTGCAGCTAAGAAATTTTTTATACATTTTCAAAATAATTTAACAAGACGCTTGAACTTGTTTTTTAATTGGAGATATATGTCGACATCAAAATGTTTAAATCCAAAGACATTACATTCAATGAAATAACGTTTTTCAACCAGAACATCTTTTCTTCAAAATTTCACCAGTAGTAGTCCTAGAGGTTTTTGCAAGATAAGAAAGTACTGCTAAAGTGGTAGTGGTTCACCCCAGTAAGTTTTCCAGAATTTCTTCATGACTACAAATGTGACAAGATTACCAATTCCTAATGCACTAATCCTAGAGGAGCTGAGCTTGCAACCCAGCTACTGGCATTGCACACCACACTTTTTGATCTAACATTTCTTTCTTGTATAAATAATAAGCTGGGCTTTTTTGCTTTGTTTTATTTGTTTACTGAAGCAAAAGGCTGCTGTGTCAGTCTGTTGTCTGCAAATGGAAGAAAGCTGTTTCTTCATATACATGTTGTAAACATATTGTAATTATTTTTTTGTAGATGAAGAGTATCATGTACCTGCTTTCCCATTGCTGTAATTTCTTTATAAATGTTAATAAAGAAATTTTTAGATTAAATGAGGAAAATGCCTCTCTTTCCTGTACTTTTGGAAGCAAAGAAGAAAAATTCATGTTACCTGACAACTGTAGTCATAATGAGGACTGATCTTGTATTGTATCCTCATCACTGGCATATTGACTTCAGCTTAGAGCTTTCATAATGCTTCCTCTTACCCATATCTTCCTTCCTTTCTTTCTTCCCTCCTTCATCTCTTCTTTTTCTTACTTTGGAAATCATAGTTCTGTATTACATTCTTGGGTTCTGACAGGCTCTTCCCAAGACTTATTATTTCAGACCTTCATCTTTTTTTCCCTTTTTTCCTCTCTTAATATTCAGGCAAAATTTCAACTTGCTTGATATATGCATAAAGACACGGAATATAAGTGGCTCAGATACCAAGTTTCTTGTTGGAGAGGACAATGTTTCTAAAAGGAGATACGTAACTAAATGCAACCATACATTCCACAGAAGACGAAATATTAATAGGGGGTAGCCTGAGGGACCGGCGTGCTCTTGAGAGCAGCTCTTCAGTGTACCCTGATCTCATGCTCTACATGTGAGTTTTTGAAAAAGATGAAAAAAGTGGTTAAATCCACAGTGATTTGAGGTTTGGGATCTGAACATTCTCCGCATAGAAGGGAAAAAGGAAACACACTGAGTTCTTTTTCATAGGAAGTGAACTTCTTTGCAGAAGTTATCAAGCTGAGAGCTGTGTGGTTCAAAGGCAATTTGAGTCACTCATAAAGGGTATCTTATGTAGCAACTGAGGGATAGCGAAGAATCAACCTTTTAATGCGTGGTCATGGGGGGAAAAATAGACATAGGATAAAAATTTTAATGGTATCCAACTGATGTTTAATTAGAAAAAAAGAATCTTAGGTTTCTAAGTACTGGTGTACACTGGGAGTAAAAGGGATGCAGAATCATAAGTAACATCTGGGCATTTGGACATATTTTGGTGCTAAAAATATATTTTATTCAGGATAAAGACCTGGGGAGTATTTTTCATCTACCTTGTCCCATTGAGAATCCTAGGTCGGTGGAACTACACTGTTATAAATGTAGCAGAATCAAGAGCAGCTTTCTCCCCTTCATTTTCAGCTGACATATAATTATTAAAATCTAAATTTTCTAGTTACTTATAAGTTTTAGAAGCAAGATGTTCTATGAGAGCCGAATCTGATCTCATGAACGTTCCTGGTTGTGAGAGGCCTAAGATCTTTAAAACCACACCTAAATAAGACATCTAGATAGAGAGGAATAGTGATCCTGAAATGAATTATTTCACAAAGGAAATATCTGAGTGACTGGACAATTTGGAGTATTTGAGTTAAAATTGAAAATGAAGGTCTCTTTGCTTACACAATTTGTTAGGTGAGGAGAAAAATCTTTCAATAGTGTCCTAAGAAGAGGCTAGTATTCTGTTGTGGTATTTTTTAGGATTAAAAAAGACTATAAAAGCCCTTAAATGTTTGAAGGATTTAATAATCCAGAGATTATTAAACTGTGGCCCTGGAAGCACTGGTGACTGAATCCAATCCACAGACCTATATGAAATTATTGGACTCCCAGTATTTTTTATTAAATATTTTATGATTTGTCACGGTCTACAAGAAATTTATGGTCAACAGGGGTCTGTTTTTGCAAAGAAGATGGGGACTATTCTCAGCAATTTAAACCCAGACATTTTGTTTGGTTGTTGCTCCTGCCAGAGCACCCACATCCCTAAATCCTCATTTTACCCAGTCAGGGTAGATAAATGATGAATATGCTGCATTCATTCATTTTACTGTTTAGACACAGATATTCCTGACTTGTATACAGATTTTTAACTGTTTTGATTAACTTTTAAATTACTGTATGCCTTCAACATGGTACTTAATCACTGTGCTTCCAATAAGATATTAAAGAAAATCCTGCAAGATTATTCTCCTTGTCATTAGAAACACAAACCCATGATGTTAGGACGGACTTCAATCAGAAGTGAAGTCACTACATAATATTTTTAGGAAAAAAACCCAAACATTTTGTGCTGCAAACAACATTTATATTCCCAAATAAATTATTAATAAGACCTCCTTTTGTTTTTATCACCAGTGGATTTTAACCCTGAGGATTGTAAGCATTGTTTTAAAAGGGAAGTAAGAGCTGATCCAGCATCGTACTGTTAAAGTGCACACTCTAGGCTGAGGAGCCTGAAAAGCCTCAAACATAAACCAGCAGCACAGAAATGTATTCAACTCTGGGGACTCCAAGACATTGTCAAATTACTACAGCTTAGCAATTTATCATATGCCAGGTTGCAAGTACCTGTCCATATATGCACTATGACAAGTGCAGAGCAATGAGGTTTGCCTTCCCCCTTTCTCATGGTAAGCTTACCTAGCTTGAATGACCTCTCATTTGCGTTAACTGAGAGTGTGCACAGAGAGTGTTAGAGATGCTCAGTAATGTGACAAGCTTTGATGGATTTAATTATAAATTTGAACTTTAGAAAATAAGGTAGTCAACTGCAAAGCTACTTCTATTAGCTGTGAAGGACGTCCCTATCCATGAAGATATATTTGTAAAGAAACTACTCTAGATCTTCAACTTGTACTTGATTTCTTAGTATAACATTATCTTTTCAGGTTTTGACTTGGACATAAAAGGAGGTATCTACATTTCAGAAGAAGCTTTCTACCTGAATTCCAGGTCTTCTTTACACATCTGTGTAAATGTTGTCTAATAAGCCTCCCTACTCTACAAAGAGTCCTGCCTTTTCTGTGGGATGATCAGCAAAGTTCTGCAAGTCCCTTTTCCTGACAATAATGGAGGATAATAAGGATGTTATTAGAAGAGTCCCTGAAGTCATAAATAGCAAAAAGCATAGAAGCCTGAAAAGATGGCAACATAAGCAATTGAAAACAGTATGTGGTATGAAGAGCCCAAAAATGTCAGACTGTGCAACTTTAAACTATGCTGAAAAAACAGAATTCAAACCAGGAGAAAGCATTTTGCAGATATCATATTTGGAAAGGCTTTCCAGTATCAGAAAACAAAAATTCACACCGAGTTAAGAAAAACAAATGCTATTATTTTCTGCATTCTGCAAGCAGATTCATTTAGTTGTATATATTTTATTGTGGTGGTCCTGACTTCTATGGCAGACATCGCACTGTGGTGGCCAGACGTGTATTCAACAAAAAGAAATGGGAGGTTACTGCCTTTCACAGTAACAGCATTCGGGAAGCAGTAATCTTTGGGGCTGGCAATGAAAAGCCCAAGGGCACTGTCAAGCATAGCATAACTCTAGATGTCACAAATACATAATAATTAAAAAAGAAGGTTGTATCTGTCCACAGGAGATGTTTTTACCTCTCTGTCTGTTCAACAGCTAATGCTGAGACAGAAGTATAAGTGGATCATATACTACGGGAACTGTAGAGATATTTTTTGATGAAACAGTGTTTTGTTGGAAAATACAAATTGGTCGAGTCTAAAGTATTTCACTGAAAGACTCCTGAGATTTAAATGAGCAAACCTTCACTGGAAACACAGTAATGTCCACATAACTCTGCCCATATTCCTGGTATATTACTCCCAGTGTAGCAGCTCTGGGACACCTAATGTACTAATGCTAATGCCACCACCTGCATTCTCAACACTGCTGGCTCTGCCTAGCACTGTACCTGTTATATCTGGGACAACAAACCCAGATGCTTTCATGGAAATTTCTGATTCCCATTGATATTTTAAGTCAGTCTGGCTGCAGGCTTTCCCTCAAAGCATGGGCCACGAGAGTGCTTGTGTGCCCTGCCTGATGCACACTGCCTGTCAGGGCAGGCTTGAGAGGATAATTTTCAAGACAGGCAGCTGCTGCAGAAGACAGAGCCAGAAGACCCGGGGTTTGCAGCCTTAGTCAAATCTCGTCCCTGGGCCTGTGGAACTGAAGCTCTGGAAAGACCAATAAAGCAACAGTAATTTGAGACAAACAGTCCCCAAGAATTCAATATTTAGGACTAGGGTGTTCAACTTTGGAGATACAACTGCATCCCACATAATGGTTACATGAGATAGAGTGCTGGCTTCTCTGGAGGTTAGTGCAGTTATTCCCCTCACACTCACACTTCTTCAACACCACCTCTCATTGCCTCTAAATAATTTTGCGGCAGAACAAGAAAATGTCTGAATTCCCTAGAAAAGAAAAACAAAGCAAGTAGTTTTCCAGTCAGCTGCACTTGTCACAGGTTTTCTGTAGGGTAATAAATATTCTTACATCTCAGGCTCCATCTAGCACTCCTAGAAATATACTTCATGGAGGTAAATTTTTTTCTGGAAAACATAAGTTAAAGGCACAGTTCTGGCTTTGTCTATATATGTCTATACATGCACTTTGTGCTGAAGTTGACTAGTTTAGAAACAGATCAGGTTAAATCAATTCAATCCTATCCGACTGAACTAAAATATTTTTTATTCTCTGAAAGCAATCTACTCTCTACCTTTATCATGAGTTTAACATCACCTGACTTTAGCTACTTAAAATAATGAGGCAAACATATTACAAACTTATTTTCTAGTCTTCATCTATAGCTGATGGGAAAGGGCCCACATCACCAGTTCTGTTTTTGTTAGGAGCTGTTTTTTGGTAGGATGAATCTATTCTGTAAACCTTCACTCCTGTGTTACGGACAACTTCAACTAGGTTAGATCACAACCTTAGACTAATCAATTACATCTTTTAAACATCTTAGGCCAATCCTTAAGAACAGTCTTGTTTTCTTTGTGTTAAAATTTAATCTCTTATGGAATATTCATGAGTTCATTGGACTTTCAAGAAGCAAAGTGGTATGCGGTACTAAACAGAGGATCCTGTCAAGGAATCTGCTCCTGCTAAGCTCTCTCTAAGCCTTGCTTTGCGGACTGCTGGGCAGCTTCCTCTGTGTATCCTCTGACCCAGGACTGAGAATGATTCCTGGAGAATTTTCTGCCGAACACACAGCTGGAAAGACTATTTTCATTCTGTACAAGTTTTCTTTTCCAGGGTATTTCACTATTTTTTTATGTTGTTTCCTACACTATCACCTCTCTGCATCCTGGATCAATTATGGCAATCCACAAGCAAAACTCTGTGCAGTTCCAAGCAGGACGTGTTCTTACAAGAGATTTAGAGGAAGGTTTCTCTGATAGACTGCAGTCTCCTGTAGTCTCCTGTTGATATCACTGAGATTTAAAGTTAGATAGGGATATAGCAAGTGAATTATGAAAATGAATACATTTGTTCAATAGCTTCCCTTTCATACTGAGATATTAAATTAAATTTACTTTTTTACTTGGAATTCTGTTGGAACACAGTTCTTCAAAGGAGCATATTATTCAGCAAGTGGCTTTTACCGAATCTCAGTAAAAGCTTAACAGTGTATCATAAGGGACACTTTTTCCTTAATTTTTTGGTGTTGTGAAAATAAAAATAAATATAATGTGTAGTAGAACAAAGATCTTTATCTTGTTTACAATTTCATTACAGAGGACTACGTTATACATCACAGCATCAAAAATGGGCAGTTCTCAAGAATAAGCATTCCACACTATGTATTATAAAATGAAATGTTTCTTACAGGCTGTTTATACAACACCTTGTTTATGTAATGGAAAGAGGACTTCTAGATGTTTGAAAGTTTTCCAAAAGCAGAAAAATTATTTTTTTCTGGAACTAGGTGAAATATCAGGAAAACTCTCAATCAATAAGTCAATTTGCCATTCCTCAGAATTAATCCTTTTCTTAATGGCTTTCCTACCCTTGCACTGATAGGCCAGATAGTGCTGCAAGGCTGAAAAGTGAAAGAAATATATTGTTTTAATGTTTTCAATGATAATGGTGAAAATCATTCAGACTGACTGAAGGCAGACACTAATGTAAACTAGGGCAGTCTATGGCTACTGTAATTACTCTTACTTACTCTTTCGTTGGTGTCAGTTGAGGACAGGACAGTATACCAGCAGTTAAATTTCCATACAGTACAGCCATTTAGTGATCTTTTGCCAGGGTAGAAAAGGTGGATAAAACAGAATTGTTGGCTGTGCATGACATTCTTGACAGTTCTTACAGTTAAAGGTAAATATACGTGCAAGGAAGGTTATGGTAATGAGCTCAATTTTTATAAGATACACTGGGAACTGGGTGCTTCACCACATTAGAGAACTTCAGAGAAAGTCTGTATATTGGGTAGCAATAGTCCTGGTTTCCTTAACATCAGCTATTGCATTCCCCACAGCAGTGAACATAGTGGTAACATGCTTTATGTAACACATTTGTAGATGAAAAGATCACTGAAAAGAGTCCAGCTCCATCGTCCTTCAACCCATCCTTCCGATACTTATAAGCATTAATAAGGTTTACAGCCTTCTCTTCTCCAGGCTAAAAAGAAATTTGTTTGTTTAGGGTTTTTTTTAGAATATCATCTATTTATAAGGATCTAGATCATTGCTACCAAAAGTAACAAAAGAATAATAAGGAACAAAGAATTAATCTCCAGGATCTCTAAAGGGAGTATCATCTGGGAAAGTCCAGTGGAACAGACAGACAGGAAAAAAAATCAAGAGAGATTACTTAATTAGTACTATTTACAATACTAGTTACTTTAAAAAAAAAAAAAAAAAAGTTAATAGAATCCTGCTTCAGTGAAGGCTCCTTGTACCATATCCACAGAACTGGAAATATTTTTAATCAATGGCAATTTAGTCTCCAAAAATACATTTTATAGGGACATAAATTATTAGTACATATATGAGAAAAAAAAAGATATTTCAGATTTTGTAAATATACTTCATTTTAATATTTAGTTTCAGAAATAAGTGTCCAAACATGTTATTTTGACAGCTGTATGGCAATATTTTTATTTGTTTTGAAATGCCATTTTTATTTTTTTTAACTGAAACAGCTTTTGAGTATTTCAGAGGCAAATGAATCAACCGTTTCAGACTGATCCAGCAGCAGTTTATTTTTCCTTATTTTATTTCAAAATGATATGAAGAAACTACATTCCCCTAACTCAAAATGATATATACACTGGATTTCATTTTGGGCCAAGACAATTTATTTTTTTGTGATATTTCGGCTTCCAGAGTTCTGAGACATGTCTGTCCTTGGCTTAGGGTCTCCTCATTTTTCAAGGTCTCAGATCTGCAAAAAATCTATGTAAATTCTGGTGAAACACTCCATCAGTTCAGCAGCAGTTAGCTGAACTCAAGTTGTTTTGAATTAAATACAATTGGCAGGCAAAACTATAATTTCTCCACCTTTGGGACTAGCTTTTGAAAACAGTAATTACAAGAGAGGGGTGCTTGAAATTGTTCTCACTTACAGCAAGGGAAAAGACTAGCATGATGGTTTTTTTGGGGATTAAAGGAATTGCAGTGTTGCCTAAAGTCAGTATTAAAACCTTTTTCTCTTCTGTTTTTTATAGGTACGATGAAGCAACTTGGCCAAAAAACATTTCATGGCTGAAAAATCAGCATCTCAGGAAGCATTAGTTAATCATGCATAATGAATTCTCTGACCCTGGCAGAAAACATGGATATTTTCATTAAAAATGAAAAGTGGTCAATGTTTTTTGCATGCTGTAATATGGAGCCACCGGAAAAATGCAATTAGTCCTCAGTGGTACTTTTTCCAAATTTTCCCCATTTCTAGTGACAAATTTTATGGGTCTGGTTTTAGAAAAAGGAGTTCATCTCACTTGAATTAATGGAGTTCTAGCTTTTTCAAACCGTAGTGTATTTTCCCCATTGTGAATCTATCCCACTTAAGTACTGTGAGTACTACAGAAACACAGACATACAATAGCTTATATGTTTATGAGCTAAAATTTCACCAGGTACTAGATTGAACATATATTGTATTAGCCAGCTGTCTGACAAATTTGTTCCTCTCCTAAGTGTAAGAAATTGCACACAACAAATAATTTAATTTTTCTGTTGCTTATTTGACATGTTGTGCAGGTCAGTTTTACTGCTGATAATCTCCCTCTTTATTTTAGTTCTCTTACATCTGAATAGCAAAGATTACATTAAAAGTAAATGGAGAATGGACTATAGAAACTAAGACTTAAACAGGAGTACCCACATCAGCTGAATATGAGGCACATGGTAGTCTTACAGTTAGGGTAAGACTGAGACTCAAGAGATCTTGGCTTAGTTTCTATTTGCACCACAGGCTCTTATTCCATATGCCCAGTTTTCCCACTGCAGCCCTTCTGCCAGGTTTTGATTGGCAGCAACAAGAGTTGATTCAAATTTGAGGAAATTACTACAAAAACTCTTGGGAGAGTTATACTAAACTTCCTGGTATTCTGGGAGCTAATTTTTCACACTCACAAGTGTGAATAAAGTAGCTTAAGAAGCAATATTTTAATTGAGGAAGTAAAGAAAACTCTTGCAACTCAGATGAATATGATAATGATAACCATTTTGTGAAGCATAATAAGTGATTTTTTCATTAAAAAACAAAGAGAAAGTTATATTTTATGCTACATGTAATGACACTTTTTTTTTTTTCTTTTTTTTTCTGCCTTCTTACCTGCTTCTACAAGCCATGTCTTGCACTGCACTGATGATTCACAAGCTGATCAAGGTAACTTTGGTATCTTTACTTGCAGTTTTCAGTTCTCAGCACAATACTAATGGCATGTGGGAAAGCAGGCTAGGAACAGGGGAATCAAATGTTAATGCTAAGTAAATAGAGGCAGATTTTGAGTGTAAATTTAGGGACTTCTACATAAATTAGGATGCACAGGTGAAGCACAAGATGAGTGGAGGGTACAGATGAGAGGAACTTTTTTATGAGATCAGGACAAGTACAAGCGTTTAATGGGCTTTGGGGCAATTAAAGGAGTCCGGAGGAGCGGGATGGTAAGAGAGCACTATATACCATCCCTTTGATTGAGCTCTTTGCATCATACAGGATACTAATCTTAGAACGCACCTCAAGTTGTCCTATAATTCTCCTCAAGAAAGGCTGGGCACCTTCATGTCCTCCTCATCTTCCTACTAACCCAGAAAAATGATTGCACTCTCAGGACTTGATTTCTCTGCAACTTGATTCAATTTCTTTGAATTCTTTGGGGTTTTCCTTGTTAGCGCTGCAAGCCACCTGGGCAGAGCATGATCCTCGTTATGAGATGTGTAAAAACTAGTACAACATTTTCAGATTAACCAAGACTTCCATTGTTGCATTCCTTTTCATTGCCAACACATTTTTATATTAGTTTGACCTGTGCGTATGTTTTTTTATTCTACATCTTTTTCCTGAAATTCATCCTATTTCCAGACACATTCTGTTCACAACCCTTGCACCTTTTATTTGTCTTATTCTCGCTTTTTCAGCCTTCTGTATTAAATATGTATGCCTTTCATCCTTCTGTATGATCCATAGTTATCTATCACTACTTCTCTGCTTCCTGAATGTAAAATTGACCTGTATGGGTAATACATGGCAGTGGTAAAGTCTAGAGCTGTGACTTAACACCCAGTAGGAGAATGGACAGATGACAAATCATCACTCTAGACCTTCATTATCTCAATCGGTACATCCTAGAAGAACCAAAGAAAAAGAGTTTGCACCTATTTATTTGTAGCAGTTGACCACTAGCAGTAGTGAAGGCCAGAAAACAAAAATTGTATTTTCTATGTAAAACTTCAAGATTCTGGAAGTGGTTTATATTTTTTTTTTGTGGAAAGAAAACAAGAGGTTTTGGATTTATGTAATTGTTTGGGTTTGGTTTAGGGTTTGTTTTTTGTTTTGATTTGGATTTTTAAAACAGAAATAAATTGGAATATTTTGTCTCCAACTAGCTAATAGATATTAGCAGAACTTGAAAGGTCCATATTTAAGTTCTTGTTGTCCCCAGAACTCTCTGCATGCATTCATTCCCCCCAATAAAGAAAAATAGTCTGAATTTGTTTTGCTAGTTATAAACTAGCTTTTCACACAGCACGTAGCATATTAAATCTCTAGGTTCAAATCCTGTAGCCAAGTCAAAGGAGCAAGGATTTAAATCTCATCCTCTTTCATGCTAAGAGAAATCCTCAACTATTGAGATAATTCTACTTTGGGAAAAAAATACCTTTTGTTATTCTCCACAAAATATATTTGGGATGGAAGTTACTTATTCAACACAAGTTTATTCTAATCAAACTGCATTTCTATTGTGTTATCTCTCCAAGAAACACTAATAAATATTAAACAAAGAAAAGGCTTGCTGTTTTTCATCAAATCTCAGAAGGCTGCAGTGCATAACTGCAAGCTAGCTGCTGCTTGACTATGTGGAAATCAAAACTCACTGCCGTAATGATTCAGGTACCATTCCTGGGAAAATAAAAACTCTGCTTACAATGTTTTTTCACGTAATTTCTTGCATTTCTCTTCACCATGCAAACATTTACACACCTAAACTGAAACATGGAATTCCTGAAGGTCTGATGTTTAAATGGTTGATCTAGTTCAGTATCATCAGATAAATTACTTCCAAAATAGCTTGCACACACGTGCTGGCAGCTGCCAGTCTTATGACCTCAACACAGAATAACTCTTTAGAAGGAAATATTTTTTTCTTACTTCACAGAAGATTTCTACCTAAAAATATACAAATGTTTGACTTGATATAAATATGAAGTACTCGATCCTCAACTAAGGTAAACTGATTTATGCTATTCTGGTAATTTTCAGGAGCTTTAAAGTGAATGAGCATGATCAGAGTGATATAATTTATTTTATATTCATTTTCATTAGTAGATGGCATAATGTGGCATTAATGTAAAATAAGAAAAAGGTCTGGATATACCAACACTAAAAATATGGGAAAATGTAAGATTCTAATGTATAAATCTGGCATTTGTACCACTTTAATAATAAAAAAAACGCACCTCAACAGCATGCCAGATTACATCAATTGAAAGTTACTTTCTAGTACCTCAAAAAACACCCATGTTATGATCTATAAAGATCACCTAACAATTACATGTAACAAATTGGATAATCATTTTCTTCTGGTTTCAAGGTATTAACAGAATTTGATTTTTCTTTCCTGCAGAGAACAAATAATTTTGTATTCAATACAGCAGGAAAATTCAAGGGATCAAATCCTTGGAAATAAAATTGCACAAAACATGAAATATTTTTAGTTAGAAAGATATTATTTCATCCAAATCAGGATATTATCAGAAACATAACTGTATCAGAACAGAAGTCTGAAACATTTTTTCTTGACATGTATTTATTGTGTATTGGCTAGAGTTATGCTTAGTGCGTCTGAACAATTAATGTATTCTTAAAGATCAGTATCAGATCAGGTATAATATTTTGATTGAGCTTAAAAGAAATAGTTTTGAAAAAATTCTTTATTGCCAGTTTAGTATAAAGAAATGTTCCTGTACAGGGTGAGACCATTCTTTCTGAAAAGCTGATGTATCTTAACATATGTAAATACCGACATCCAGTTCTTCAGTTCTTCTCTGAATACTCATGTAGTTGTCTAGTTACAACCCAGTAATAAATATTAAAGGATATGCAAGTGCTTGCAAATGACAGAGTACAGAAAATGAAATGTACTCTACCTGTAAAGTGCAATGTCTTTGAAGATACGCATGTCTTCCTGCTGTTATTATTCCAAAGAACTGTGTTTAAGAGAGGACAACAAGGTCACTATTTTGAATTGGAGATACATCTGCCAGAAGGGTAACAGATTCTCTCTTTTTCCCTGATGATTTCCTAGTAACTGGAACACATGGTGCAGAAGAAGACAGGGATTTTAGGCTTTCCTTACTTGAAGGAAATAGGAAATAGCTCCTATCTCCTGTGAAAATATCAGATGACTGAACTGAAGAAGAACTGTCTGACAATCCAGCTCAGCTTCTCCTCTAGCATCTCCGTTTCCATCTGGAAAAATAGGCCAAACAAATCAGCCAGCCATTAGCAACATCATAACCAAGGATGATGCTGTTTTTGATTTCTTTGTTCATGCTGAATAGACATGCTAGGAGCTGTTTGTCCTGTGAAAACAAGAAGTCACAGTGAAGTACAGATATGACTGGAAATATAAAAGTAATAATTTGGAGGTCTTAACACTGCAGTGAGAAAAAAATATCCTCTAAAATAAATTATGTGGGTGGCTAAACATTGTTATATTGCAATAATGTGTTGTGTCCTAATGATTGGATTTCCCATCTTGACCATCATTTGACTTTTAACAATCTAATCTTCATAGTATGAGGTTTATTTGCTATTTTAATTGTCCTTCATAAAACAAATCTTTACTTTCATAATATTGACTGCTTGCTATACACTTTTATAAATATACCTTTTAAATGGCAAATATACTTTTAATTGGTATGAATTGCACATTGTCTGACGGAAGAACAAAATGTTATATTTGAGGAACTCTAAGCCAAGATAAAGTTTGATTCAAAAAATATTTATTTCTTTTCAGAAAGTTCTTTTTGTATATGTGGTTTCTTTGTATGATAGTTCTTGTTGCATATCAGAATGTCACTGCTCTACAGACAGAAGAACAAAATATCTGTTCCAAAGAGTGTGATATCAAAGTATTGACTTAGTAACCAGATTAGATAATAACAGTTTATCAAGTTGCATACTTTTGTCTGCATATTTTTTTGCTTCACTGAGTGGTGTAAACCAGTCCTCAGTCCCACAGTCTTACACACCTGAATGATTTTACTAGCTAATTCAAAGAATGAATTAAAATTCACGAAGTTAAGCAGCAGCTGTGTAAGTATTTGCAGGGTCAAGGCCTTGTAGTTTAAATCTTTACTACATGTGTATGCAGAACCTAGCAATAGGGGGCCTTGAAGTCTCATTTGCATCTTCTTGGCAGAAACCTGAAAGTAATTCTTTTGCAATACTCCAAACTCTACCTTGGAAGCCCTTTGAGGAAAAGGAAAAAAGAGGGGTACAAACCTTCCTGGAAAGAGAACATTTTTTACAGATGAGCTACATGAACTCTACTTCAAAAGAACTTTTCAAGTGGCAAGCCTTTTACACTCTGTCATTCAAAATATATCTCTGCTTCTTAGCTTGGTAATGATTGGGAAATTGGATTCTCTGTGTATAAATTCTCCTTTAATTGATATTAACTCATTTCGTTTATTATTTTTTGAAGTACATATTTGCAACCCAAATTCATTTTTTCTAGCAGTAGACAGCATATTTACAACTCATTAGCACTGTTTATCATTGTGTTTTATCAGAAACTCATATGCAGGATTGTAGGTTGTGCAGAAACTAAGTAGACATCTGAGGATCCTCAAGGGTATGTGTGGAAAGGAAGCTGGAAAGAGGCTGGGGATATATACCAGTTGCAGGGACTTGGCTCTGAAAAAAAGGTAATTCATGAACTAATCCAACTCCTGTTATTCAGAATTCTCAGTCAAACCCTTAAGATTCTGTAAAAACCCTTAAAGTTTTTGTAATGGTGATACTGTGTATATTAGTGCTTGCTTTGTTGTTTTGTTTGGATTTTTTTTTTTAACCTCCTTTTCCATCTTTCCCTGTATCAGGCAATGATCAATTTACCAAAACATGTGTGTGTAGACTGTAAGACATTTTGGTGCCTTCGTGGGAGTTTTCCTAGATGAATCATTTAAAATACAGATAGAATGAAAGTAAACATACCAAGTGCTAGGTCGTGATTATAGAAATTACTAACAAGGATGTTTACTAGGTATTCATCAGAAGTCAGAGAAAAACTTTGTGCAGAGAGTAGATGTGCTAAAATTTGGACATCAAAAAACAGTTTGTTGAATTTAATACAAATTTACAAATACTACTATTCATGTAGTCAGTCTCACCTCTGTGCCAGGCAAGATCATGGAACAGTTCCTCTTGGAAACTCTGCTAAGGCATGTGGAAAATTAGGAGGTAATTGTTAAGAGACAACACAGCTTCACCAAAAGGAAGTAATGCCTGACGAATTTGGTGGCCTTCAATGATGGCACTACAGTATTGGTGGACAAGGAGAGAGGAACCAACGTGATCTACCTGGATTTATGCAAAACAGTTGACATTGGTGGACACAACATCCTGGTCTCTAAATTGAATGACTGTTTGGTGGACAAGCAAGTGGCTGGATGGTCACACTCAAAGAGTCAAAAGGTCAATGGCTCAATGTCCAAGTAGCAGCCAGTGACAAGTGGCATTCCTCAAGGGCCAGTACTGGGAGCGTGCTGTTCAACATCTTTGTCAGCAACAAGGACAGAGGATTGAGCGTTGCCTCTGCAAGTTTGCCAATGACACTAAGCTGCATGGAGCGGTCAACAAGCTAGAGGGAAAAGATGCCATCCAGAGCTATCTGGACAGACTTGGGCCTATGCAGACCTCATGAAGTTCAACCAGGCCAAGTGTAAGGTCCTGTACATTTGTCACAGCAATCCCAATCACAAATACAGGTTGAGTGGAGAATGGCTGGAGAGCAGCTCTGAGGAGAAGAACTTTAGAACGTTGGTTGATGAGAAGCTCAACGTGAGGTAGCAACATAAACTCACAGCCCAGAAAGCTGACCGCATCCCAGGCTGTATCAAAAGAAGTATGACCAACAGGTCGTGGGAGGTGATTCTATCCCTCTACACTGCTCTCATGAGACCCGACCCAGTGTACTGTGTCCAGCTCTGGAGCCCCTAAGATAAGAAGGGCATGGACCTATTGGATCAGGTCTAGTGGAGGACCACAAAGATGATCAGAGGGCTGGAACACCTCCCCTGTGAGGACAGGCTGAGGAAGTTTGGCGTTGATCAGCCTAGAGAAGAGCAGGCTTCAAGGAGACTTTATTGCATCTTTCTAGTATCTGAAAGACGCGTACAAGAAAGCTGGAGAAGGACTTTTTACAAGGGCATGTAGTGATAGGATGAGGGGTAATGACTTCAAACTGGAAAAATGTAGGTTTAGATCAGAATCAGGAAGAAATTTTTTACAATGAAGATGGTGAGGCACTAGAACAGGTTGCTCAGAGAAGCTGTCAATGCTCCATCCCTGGAAGAGTTCAAAGCTAGTCTGGATGGGACTTTGAGCAATCTGCTTTAGTGGGAGCCGTCTCTGCCCGTGGAAGGGGGTCAGAACTCAATGATCTTTATGGTCTCTTCCAACTCTAACCATTCTGTGATTAGCTAACTTTTTATATATATACACGTATTAAATTGCCATGCCACATATATGTCATATATGGGATTATCACAACATATATATGATTATAATGTCATATATATTTGATAAACCAGGATATATGTGCAAGCTATTGGAAAAAAAAGAAGAGAAATTGAGATATTTCTTCAGCATATGAGAGCTGTAAATTCTCTGTTTTCAGAGACTTCGGTCTACGCTGGTGACTCTCAACATGACTATATATAGCGAAAGAGTTTCCAATATAAGAACTTCAGAAATGTCAATATTTCGACAGGGGAACACTCACCTGAAAACTTTCAGAATTTTATTCAGATGTCTGAAGAGGAAAAGAGTAAGTTCGTACCTAAAAGCACCAGTCTGTAGGCAAAAGACATTCTCGGCTGGGAGCTTTACAGATTCCCTTTGGAACTCCTTCAGCTCATAGAGAACACTTAGAGAGTTATAGTTACTGTTTCACTTGTTAGTACATAATAGTAATCTGAAATATTGGATTTTGTCCTGGTGTCCTGACAACCATTCCAATGGACAGGAATGTTCTCAGGAAGAACATAAACTTGCATCTGAGTCATAAATCCATTTTAATTCTCTGGATATTATGTACTACTTAATGAAAACATCATGCTTTAGGGCAGGGGGAATAATTCTCTCAAAGGTCCCATTAATCTTTGCTGAGATGGACTCAAGCTGAGCAGATTGTATATATGAGTCCAGTAGTAACCTGATAGCATCAGCCTCAGCACTTTTTGTAGTTCCTTCCCTAGGGAGGACTTGGGGTGTTGTATTTGCATGTCCCTGTGTTCCAGCCATGTGCTAAATCGCAGTGTGAGAGCCTCACCTGCATTGTTTTCAAGCCTTACTAACCTCAAGGTTCATATGCAGCTAAAATCATGCAGCCATTGTGGCCCCAGTCTCCTTTCAATACAATTAAATTTACTGAGGGGACAGGGAGAGATAGAGGAAATGTTGAAATCCAGATGATAAGAGAAGTAAAATTCTCAGAAAGTGTAAAAAATTTTCAGTTTTAAGATCTCTTTCTTTCAAGATGTTTCGCTTCATCTCCATTCTTTCTCAGTGGATATCCATGCAAGTTAATTGCTCCTCTCTATAAGAATATGCAATCAGGATTTAAATGTGGCTATTCATCTAAGTTTCTGTCATGGTTTAGGCCAAATTGGCCAGTTACAGGTGACTGATGTTCTCCCCCCACTTCTCTCTCCAAGAAGAGGAGAAGGGATAAAGAGATTTACAAGTTTAGGAGGAACTGAACTGCTTTAATGAAATATTAATAATAAAATAAAAGAAAATAATTAAATAGACACAATATATATAAAACTCTATCAAGCTCCCAGGATGACACTACCAGCAGGCACTGGGGAAACCCCAAACTGAACTCAGTGACAGATGTGAACTGGATTCCAGCTCTGGAGTCAGGAACAAATGGATTAGGATCAGAGGCAGCTGGACAGACAGGGTCCTATTCGGACGTCAGCCATGGAAGAAAGAGGGCTTTGATCCCTCAGTTTTATACTCAACATGGAGCAGATGGGAGGGATTACCTCTGCTGGCCAGGTTTGCCTCACCTGTCCTGTCCACTCCTCTCACAGGTAGTACCCCTCTCTCTAAGCTTTTGCATTTCCAAGTAACATAGTTAGCTGACCTTGGTTGTTATAGCAATAAGTATAAACTAGAACCTCTCTACATATCATTCCTTGGCATCAGCTATGGACACCGGTCTTATCACTCCGAGAATAGTTTTCTGTAAAATGTGCTTTAAATGTCTGAGAGTTAGAAGAGGCCTAGAAAGTTCGTTCTGTTTTACTTCAAACCAGGACAGTCTGAATACAGCAGAAATCTAATTTTATACCTGTTCCACTTTGGGTTTTGTTCAAGGTATTATTGTCTATAAAGTCTTAAATAATTTTAGATGCTGTTTCTTCAGAGATCATTTGCTCTCTATGCCCCATCACTTTAATATGAGATCTGAAGAGCTGTAGATTCTGGTCTGCAGGATGGCATTTGTACAAGAAAGGGACTCTCCATATAGTGTCAGAAGATGTGAATTCACTATGTGCACCTTTCAGGCGATCTGTTGGATGATTGTATCTTGAATATTCTCTGAGAAGAGCAATGGCAACTCTTTGATCAACCTCTCTCCTCCCAAGGATGTTGATATCCCATTGGTAAGTGGGAGTAAGTATCGCTTCATGCACGTTCTTTTTTCCTTTAGAATTCTGTCATGGGCTTGAGCTTTTGTAGTTATTATGAGACTGTTCAAACCCTTAACGTAGGACATAATTTAGAATACAGTATTATTCTGTTAAATGGTAATCTGCTCTAGCTGTTGAAATAGTAGATACTTTTACTTTGTTCGGTCAACTATATGATATGCATGTTGAATATCTCATATGAAATATTCCAATCTCTTATATTTATGCTTGCTGTATGTGTAAAGTATTTTTCATAGAAGCCTTAGTACTCTGAAGCCTCTAGGAGGATACTGTGGCTAAGAAACAAATACTACAAAAATAAATAATTTTTAAAAAATGGATAAAATCTTGCTACAAGATAAAAGAATGAAGTAAATAGTTTGATTTAAATAGTTGACTTGCAAGCATTCTCTGTGTTTCTAAGGTCTTTGCAATAAGATACTGTATTTTAGGATTAGTGAGGGGAGAAACATCATATACGCATCTCTGCACTTAGGTGATGATTCAACAATGATAGATAAAATTATCTACAGGACAAACATGAACTGTGGTAGAATCATATCAGACGCATTTAATATTTTTTATGACTTGTACCTGTACAAGCCAGGTTGCAATCAGCCTTAACTTACAGTTTGCAGAATGCTTAACATTATTGCTTGGATTTTTAATTAATTTTCTTTTTTTTTTTTTTGTATCAGTAAACATTTTCCTTTTTTTCTCTGCCATTTTAAAACTTAGCTATGGGTAAGACAGAGAAAACATTCATTTTTCTCCTTGTAGGATAATCTGACAAATCTTGTTGGAATACCAAATCAAGGTGAAAATTTCAAGTGTTGACTGTTTCACACAAATTTAAAAATTGACTCAGTCCTTAATATCCAGAAACATTCCTGGTCATAATTTATTTAACTAGCATGGATGTAGACCATGAAATTTATGACTATTCTAAAAGCCCCCACTGGATTAGTAAAATTTGCAAATCCGCATTACTTCTTGGGAAATGTAATCTCTGTGAAGCTGACTTTCTAGAATATGATCAAGGCACCAGATGTCTACCATAAGGCAAGGTAGCAATGGAGATAAGTTACATAGCATTTTACTGCATTATTCAATATGAACTACTTGCAATCATAAAAAAATAAGATCTTATACTTTGTGTTGATTTTTACCCTATCTTGAATTCAATTGTTGCTTGGAGTATGAACTGCAGAATTTAATAGTTACCTCTTATACTGGTGTTTGCCTAAGACATGTAGATCTTTCATTACTGCTCTTTTATTCTGTTTTGTTAACCTATTTGCTTTAATACAGACTCACAAGCTATTTTAAAGGTACTACTCCAAATTCTCTTTATTAATCACCAAAGCATAATAGCCCCAATGGACACTGTTCAGTGACATCACTCTGCATTTTAATAGCAGCAGTAGTCTTACCTTTCAGCAGGATACGGTGGGCTATGCTTACATTCCTCAACTTCTCATTTATATGCTAATAACTTTCAAATGCATTTATTTGATTAGCTTTTTTTTTTTTTTTTTTTCCTAGTGAATCTAGGTAAGGTTAGTTCATCAAATCATCAAATAATACAATTTCATTATTTTTTTCCGGTCATTCTTATTAATGGTAATATTGTAATTAAGCATGTTGGTAATAAAAAGTAGCAACACAAAAATTGAACTTGTTGAAGATATATCATTGGTCCAGAGAGAAATCTTAAAAGTGTATCAGAATAACTGGATCATTGAAATACTAAACACTGTATGGAGTGCTACAGTACAGAGTGTGAGATTATCTACTTGGGAATTAATAAGAAGAATTTCTGCTATAAATGGGGATATGTTAGTTGGAAATTAGAAAGGAAGGAAACCATGTTAGAGTGAGTTAACAATATGCTGTATGCATGAGGAAGTTGTACACACAGAAAGATCTCAGCTGTGGTATTGCCAATAGAAGTTAAAAAAACCTGACTATTGCATGAAGCACAGCCAAAATGTCATCTACAGAAGGTGAGCCTAAGCAGACAGATAAGGTTATTAGGTGAAGACAGATAAGGAGTCTCTGCTACGAAATGCAATGCAATTAATTTGGTGGTTTTGCCACAATGAGAAGAATGGAGAGGATGTCGTCAGTGTCCATCTAAGATGATTATATGCCAAGAGTAGTAATTAAAACTACAGTATTTCCAGAATTTATCACAGTTTCTCTACCAAATTGCAGCATTGCTTAAGCACTATCTGGTCTTTGACTAGACAAATCCTCCATGATGATAACAACAGCAGTTTTGATCTGTGTGAATTGTTCTGGCCACTTAGGCAACTCCTTGTACAATGTTTAGATGTGAGAGATAAAGGTGGGAGTGCAACACGAAGGCACAAGAATAACCTGTTGAGAAATGATGTGTGATCACAAAAATCACAGGTCAGGTCTTTTGCTAGGAGCAGGTGTACATGGTTAGACCTGAAGATGCTGCACAGTGTTCTAAGCAACCTGATCCAGACTATTAAATGATGATATAATTCTATGTGTGTGATCATGGTATCTTTGTCATATTTCAAATGCCTCTGTAATAAGCTGTGTGACTCGCTCTGGGGGAAAAAAAAAAAAAAAAAAGTTTTTAAAAAAAGAGTTCTTACTGATATAACCTAAAAGATGCAATTCTCAAAAGAACAAATAGGCTCATAAATTTAAAGTGAAAATCTAAAAAAATGTCTGGACTCGACAGAAGTGAGATTCCAAACTTCCTTCCAGAGATGTACAGGAGAAAAGGTACTTTCATATGGAGATGTATTGGTTTATCAGAGGGATTATGCAATGTCTGTCCACAACAGATGATGAGACTGAGACTTGGAGTCCATTCCTTTGTTCTCTTCCATAAATATTTTTTTCAGGTTGTTTTTCGTTCATCTTTCTTTTCATCCCAAAATAATAATAGGTAACTCTTGTTTTAAAACTGGCTTATTCTTTTGAAACTTTAGACTTTTATATTACTAGAGGCAGACCACATACTGCATCATCTAATTAGTTTAAGATGTGCTTGATGTAAATGTTGCTATTCAAAAGAAGAAGGAAGTAGAGTAACAAAGAATCATGAAGTAGCTGGGAGGCACATAATGCAGAACTAAAAACAAAAGAACAGCAGTTTCTTTACCAAAAGTGATACTGTTTAAGTTGAACACATTTCATTATTCAAATAAGATTGCTTAAAGTTAACACGTTCTGGTGGTTTCTGTGGAAACAGGGTCAGAAAGCTATAGGTAGTCAGTGTGCAGCCGTTAGCTGGGAAGGAGAACTCTCACTTGCAGATTTCAAGAGCTGCCTGCCTGCTGGGAAACATGTACAAAGAGGCAGATTCCAAAAGTAGTTGACAGGGTTTCAGACTGACGGAAAGTACGTAAAGGTTAAAAATAAAAGGAGGTAATAATCTAAAATTTGTTTTTATATATATATATATGTATGTATTTGGGAAAAAAAATATTACAATACAAAATAATATAAAAATGTATAATAATTTTCTTTTAAAATATCAACATTTTTAGTTTGCTATATTACGAAGTAGACATTTTAGATAATTTGGAATTTTTGGAAGAAATTTAATTGCTATCACAGGAGAAATTGCTAAGGAATTTATACATAGCTATTCTTCAATTGCTGACTCTATCTTATATCTTTTTATTAACTAGAGGATTCAGAACTTGACACTTTTGTTCAGTGCAGGTGTTAATAAAAGTTACAACCAACCCACACATAGCAGCTAGCAAGTAGCTGGCTTCTGCTTGAGAGTCCAAAAAACCAATTTTGGACATTCACCACACACATATTAGACCCCAGATACCTGCTAGCATTCACAGTTTAAATCATTTTTGTGCCTACAACAGTATCACATACAACACGTACTAGCACATGCATTAGTGCATATTCTCTCTGAGAAAGATACTTCCTGCTTTCTATAAAACACGTTGGGGAGTCAAAAAGAAAAGCACCCAAAAATTCTGCTTGTTTTTTTAAGAATAAGATTAGTCAGTATTGCCTGATGTTTCTCTCAATTCATCACATTTCCCACCTACCATGTGGAATAAAAGTTGCTTTTCTTCCTTTTTTTTCCCTAAATGAAAAATTTACACCACCTAACTGTTCAAAATTCTGTTTTCTGGATGTATGAAAACAGCTGTAAGTGTCACAAATGATGCTAAAGAAAAAAAAAAAAGGAAAAGTGGAATTGTTTTGACTTTTTTCAACTTCTGCACTTTGGCAGGGAGAAATTTCTCACAATGGGCCACTGATGGTGTTTGGGAGTGGCAGCAAAAATTTCCTTGGTACAATAAGGAAACAAAACGAATGGCAGCAGACAAAATCATAATTTTGTGGTGGGCCAGGACACTCATATCGGCTCCCAGATGATCTCTCACAGAAAGAAACTGCTTTGTTCCTGCCCTGCACTTTCTGGTTGAAGACACAGTGATAGCACTCTAGATACATGAACCTAATAACGGGCTCAAGTAAATACGCCTTGCCCTTTAGGAAAGCACAAAAAAACTACCTCTTCATCGTTTTTTTTTTTAACTGATCCTAAAGAAAAGCTTGTTTGTCTTAATTACAAAACAACATTTTGATTTGCTCAGTTTTGCAAATGCAACACAAGAAAGCAACATCTTCACAAAATGCTTTTGTTCTTGTTTTTATGCCCCTTCCCTTCCCTTCCCTTCCCTCACCCTCGCTCTTGANAGTTGTGTTGGTGGGAAGGAGAGAGGCAACAAGGAGTCTCACAGCTCTGTCTTTCCCTTCCCTTCCCTTCCCTTCCCTTCCCTTCCCTTCCCTTCCTTAGACCACTCTGGTGCAGGAACTTGTCTGACTGCTCTACTATGCTCCTATTTAATCTCTCCTTATCCTGTGACCTTTATTCCCCTGGGATTTTTTGAATATTGCTCTCCTCTGAGTCCCCGCCTCCTTGATACTCATCCTGAATGCTAGTATGGCTGCAGCTTGTCTTTGGCTTTTTACATAGTAAAGGGTTGAATGAATCGCAGGAGAAATGAAACTGATAGATGCTAAAAGGTGTGATAAGAGTGCAGAGAGCTCTCTTTTCCCTTTTCACCCCTACTTCTGTATGTTCTCTGTTCCTTGCAGGTTTTATGCAGGTATATTTTTCAGGTTAGTCAGACCTGCTGAGGTGTAAAATGAAGCAGTGATAAAAAGTAGACAGATGCATAGAAAATAAGATGGTGACACTGCGGTTAAGGTGCTTCTGTCAGAAGCAAAAGGAAGGGGGAGAAATCTGTGAAGATTACCCTTTTCGTACTGTGTGATCTCTATCTGATTTGTTTTCCCTTAAATCTCCTAGAATATCATAATTAACAGGGAACCTGAGGTGTCATGAAAAAAAAAAATGAACAAGAAGAAGAATTTTGTCATCTTCATACCTGCAAATAAGATCTTGTCAAATAGAACCTCCTCTACAAGCTTAAAAGTGGATTGCATTCTGAAAAATCCCTGGATTTTGTAGTAAATATTTTTTTAGGTAGAAATATATTGTTGATCAGGAATACCTGAAATAGAAACTCTGCTCTTTTTATCAGTAGATAGCAATCAACATCCTTCTGTTACATTAGAAGTTCAAATGCTGTGCAGCTGGTCCAGACTTTTTGTACATATGAACATTTTATCTACAAGAAAAACAGCTTGTCAAGCTAAGTGTTTTTAAAAATTGTAACTGAAAATGTTATTATTAAAGTTTTCATGTGCAGATATTGTTCTCAATAAAATGGAATAACTGACTGAAAATTTAGTTTTATTTTCAAATTAGGCAGAGGAGATTTGGTTTAAGGGTTTCTTTTCTGTGACCATGACTTTACTACTTGCTTATAGATATGATGTGTTATTGATATTTTCATGAGTGGTTGATAAATTCTGAATGTTAGGGATTTCATTCTGATGAAAACCAAGACCCAGTTATACAGGTTCCACAATGTTTTGAAGGTCTGAAACAGAATGCTGAATGAGAAACTTTTGCTAACAACATTGCTCCGGTGTCCAAGACAACATCAGTGTTACCCTCAGAGTTGCTTATGCTCTGAACTTGCAATACTGCACCTAGTGCATTAGCCACTTCTGTGTGACAAATAAAATTGCATAGAGCACAAAACATTTCCTTATTTAGCCCTGCAATCTTCTTTTGCTTTGATTGCTTTGATTGGGGAAAAATGTTATTTCACGCTGTTACAAGGATAAATTCACTAATTTCCTTGTGGTAATTTCAGAAAATATGATGTGAAATCCAAATGAAGATCTAGATGTCTACTACCATCTAAGATAATGATTAAATTTTCTCTTCTAATATGTGCAATTTTATTCTCTGATTCAGAACTTCCATCACTTTACACTAAGCAAAAATCACACAGCAATTGTGATGCATCTAAAATATGTGTGTTTCACTGTATTCTGGAAGTGCCAAACATATAAATATCTTCGTACTTAGCAAAGTCAAAGCCTGGGAAATGGAAATTAAACTTAGTTTGATATTTGAATGACCTTTGATAAATACACGTGACATTTTGGTAAAACAAATTATTTTTAATACCTATTTTAGAGTTAATAGGTGTTTAGCAAAAGGTTGTATGTGTAAGTCTATAGCTATCCACATATGCACATATACAAACACACACACACACACATAGAAAATTAAATAAAAGGTAGAAATAGTTAGTACTGCACCCAGAAATTCTGGCAACAATAAGACTTTGTAAGACTTCAGAATTCTACCTACAAGTGTTCTGATGGATGAGCCTTTCATAGCTATATTTTATCCGTGTGTATCCTTACTAACCATATTAAACCTATGAGGAATTCTGAATATCTTCCACTAAGGAATAACTAAACAACCGTCTGCTCAGTAGTAATAAAAGCAATGGAAGCCACCAATCTGCAATGACATTAAATGGAAATACCAGCAACTGGACCTGAAGGCTTAAAAGCATTAAGACAAAAGCCTTATGACTCCAAAACAGTCCTAGAGGTGGAGAAAGTCAATTTGTTGTGTTACCTAAGTAGCTGGCAATTAAAAGAGATAATTGGAAAAAAAGTTTTGACTAAAGAGACTCTTTGGGATATGCTAACCACGAATGCAACTTAATTTCTATACAAGCAGCTTCTTTGCAACTACTTCTGAATTGTCCTGTTCACACAGACCAGGGATTCATTCTGACTCTTTGCTATCGCCTCCTGCTCAGCAGATTTAAGGTCACAAGCAGGTTTCAGACATAGGAGCTATGAAATATTCTGAATCTCCCAGCTGACACACATCCACAGTACTCAGAGAAACAGCCCTTTTTGTATGTATGTAATATTGTACCAACATACTTGCCTGTGATGTAATTTCTTGTAATCACCTCTTTATGTTGCCAAACTGTTTGGGGCGGGGGGGAGTGCAACAATAACCATAACGCTACTGTGGAAAATCTGACCAGGTAAGGGAGAAGGGAATGTAAATGAAATAAAGGGATAAAAAGGGATCAAAAATGTCTTTTTACCACAGTTGGTGCATTTTCTTGTTTCTATTTAGCTAATCCTGTGACAAAACTCAGATAACTAAAGTTAACTATCCACTAATCTTGCCATTCCCTGCACAGCAGTCTTATATATATCAGAAACAATTTCAAAAGGCAACTCTTGCTGCAGTAATGTTTGAGAATTAGAAACTGTTTCTAGTTAAATGCTATTAAACAATGCAATGAGATGTTCCTTGTAAGAAAGCGTTGGAAGAAGTGGAAAAATTAACAGGATGTAGCATAAAGATGACGGTCTGTTACAATTTCCATCTTTAGCAGACCCACCCTGATGTGATTTTTAACCTCTGAATGAATTTTGAGAAGATACTATGTTAAGAATCAGAAACTTCCCTACATTACATCTGCCTTAAACCAGAGAAACCATACCTCAATATTTATTAGTTCCTAAATTTATTTTCAATAATTGATATTTTGCACTTACAGAGGATCTTTTATCACAGATGATCAAAGAACTTTAGAAATGTTACTCATCTTTGAAATACCTTTGTAAAGTAGAAACCTTTATTTTCCCACCTAAAAAAACCCAAAACAATAAACCCAACCCCCCAAAAAACCAAAACCCCAAAATGCCAGAAAAAAAAAAACCTCAAACTTTTAAATGTAAGAAGGCACATGGTGGGGCTAAACTAGGATTAGAATGTGATGAGTTTCTTACCTGTTAATTGTAGGCCAAATGTGTCAATTAATTTTAAATTCTTCAGCTCTGTACAGGAATTCTTCAGTACATATTCCCTAAAAGTTTTCTGCTTTTTTCCCAGCCGTGTACTTTGGTGAAATGACATACTTTCCCTGTTCTCCCCAACCTCATTGGGAGTACTGTGAGCCTTGGCTTCCTTTGTTGCAGTGACCCTGGGATGATAGAGTTCAGAATCTCAAGAGGAGGGAAAAGGGCAAAAAGCAAGGTCTCAGTTCTGGACTTAACAAGAACTGACTTTGGCCCCTTCAGAGGTTTTCTTGAAAGAGTTTTATAGTGTAAGGCTCTGGAGGGAATAGGGGTCCAAGAAAGCTGTTTTATGGGCGAGGATCATTTCTTCCAAGCTCAAGAACAGTCTACTTCAACAACCAAAAAGTCAGGCAAAAACCCCAGGACACCCGCATGGATGAACAAGGAGTTTCTGGCAAAACTTAGACTAGAAGGTGGGTGCAGGAATATACCTTCAGGTAACCCAGGAAGAATACAGAGGCACTGTCTGACCATGTTTTGGAAAGCCAGAACCCACACAGAGTTGAATTTCACACAAGATGTTAAAGGCAAGAAACCAAAAGACACAGAGAACAGGGAAAAAGTGTGAAGTGAGGAAAATATACCCCTGGTGCAACAGGATCAAGGCAAAAGCAGACTGAGCAGGCCCAGAAAGCTGTGGCTGACAGCACAAAAATCTAGTTGGAGGCTAGTAACCAGCTTTGTCAGTACTGGGTCCAGTCCTGTTTAACACCTTCATTAATTATTTGCATGATGGGACAGAGTGTACCCTCAGCAAATATGAAGATGACACAAAACCAAGAGGAGTGATTGGTACACCATAAGATCATACTGCCATCCAGAAGGACCTCAACAAGATCAAAAAAATCATAGAATCATAGAATGGTTTGGGTTGGAAGGGACCTTTAAAGTCAACTAGTCCAATCCCCTTGCAATGAGCAGGGACAACTTCACCTAAAGTTGTTCAAAACCCTGTGCAACCTGACCTTTCAAGGAATGGGTTATCTAGCACCTTTCTGGGAAACCTGTTCCAGTGATTCACTATCCTCTGCATAAAAAATGTCTTCCTTATGTCTAGTCTGAATCTATCTTCTTTCAGTTTAAAGCCATTACCACTTGTCCTATCACAACAGGTCCTGCTAAAATGTGTCCCTATATTTTTTTTATAAACCCCCTTTAAGTACTGAAAGGCTGCAAAAAGGTTTCCCTGGAGCCTTCTTGAACATGAATAAACCCAGCTCTCCCAGCCTGTCCTCACATGAGAGCTGCTCCACCCCTCTGATCATTTCCATGGCACTCTTCTGGACCCACTCCAACAGATCTGTGTCTTTCCTGTGCTGGACACATTATTCCAGGTGGGGTCTCATGAGGGCAGAGTTGAGGGGAAGAATCATCTCCAGGTAATTATTATTACCATTTCACTGTAGGCCTTGGCAGACCTGGCTTGAGCCAAGCTCTTGTTATCTTCATGCCTGGTCTTGTCTTGTGTTGCGCTGAGTGAGCTTCCTGGGTAGACCTTAGCCTGATTCAGTCTCTCCTTGGTAAAGAAACAAAGGACAACCAACACCAAGTGTTACCACCCCAGCCTTTCTTTGTTCCTGTGGGACTGTGCCCCATCCCCGAGGCCACTCCCCATACCGCTCTTGGCTCATGGCTCACCCTCACTCATGGAGACTTCCTCCTCTGCTTCTGGACAGCTGGAAAGCCTATATGACTTCTCTACTTTCCCTATTACTGCTGACACTTTCCCACTGTTTCTCAAGATAATTTTTTTTTCCTAGATTTTCACATATCTTTGTTTTTTCACTAGCATCTCCTTTACGGAATAGCTTATTTCTAAGCTACTGCCATGTCTGATTGACACACAAACCAAACCATCATGAAATTTAGACTACTCTTTTGCCTTCAGAATAAACTTAGGTAATACTCTTCAAAAAGCTTTTGATCTCTTACTGCAGAGGTCTAAAACCTAACCGTTGACTTCTCCTTTAGCTCAGAAATAAAACTATAGCTGAAATGTGAAACTTTTTTTTTTTTTTCATGAGAAATGAGCAGAATAGTAAAAAGGATATGGATGCATATGATAGTGTAAAAAGTTATGCATGATGCATGTATGTAACCCAGCCCAGTTTTTGACATGAAAGAAATCTAAGTGTGAAGTAAACACGATTAAGGAAATAAAAGGACTCTGAAGTTGTAAAGAAGATGTAATGTGAGGTATGTGAAACCTGCCTTGCTTTTTAACATGTTTAGTATTCATTGAGAATAATAGTAACAAAATGCAGCTAAAAGCAAGGTCACACCTTATCATGGAATTTTTAACTCCTTTTTTTAGCTTATGCCTCTTCAGGGTGTATGTTCTAAGTCCAAGTCTAATTTTCATAATTAGTGAGACATGAAATTATCAAAAGACAATATTTCGAGAAGATTGGAGCCCATAACTGGTTTTAGACAATACCAGTATCGTGTACATACTTTCACTGCAAATTTCTGGGGACACAGCAGGAACATGAGCCATCCCCGAATCGTATTCTTTTTGTAAACAAATCTACAAATGAAGGTTCATTAAATGTAAATAGTCACAGCCGGGAATACTTAATATTCTAATTCAAGCAATTAAGTTTTTGAATCCCTCAGTCAGAACACTATTCCTTTTCTACCTGAGCTTGATTTCTTGAATATATGCCATAGGACCACTGGATACCCCACCAGCTTTTCCTAGAGACTAGTAGCTTTCTTAATTTTTAACCACTTATTCTGTAATACTTCTAATTTCGTGCTTAGATGAAGAGGCAGTAACAAAAATGTCAAGAGGTTGTCAATAATACAAGAGACACTTAAAATCAGGTGGTTAAAGAAGAAGTGGACCTTGCCAAATATATAGCAAAAGGGTGTTTAATATTTCAACAGTAGAAATTTGGTTGGCCAGTTATTGATGGTGTTTGTGCTGCTCAGAAGAACAATTGCATTACCTTGTTCTTTAACTGATCAATAAGTTGCTTATAACAAAAGCATAAAATTTCCTTTAGCAACTTCTCCTAAAGTACTTCTGACCATACAAGACACCACATACAACAGTAACTATGTTTTGCGTATGTTAATAAATGTGTTTAATTGTAACAAACAACAGTTTAATATCAGTCAAAGGCAATTGCTACAGTGTTGCTTCTTTACTACAGCTGTCAACAGAATGAGAGCACTGGAGCAGAATTCAATTCCCCAGTATCATACAAAAGCAACTCTTCCCTGTACTTCTAGATTCTGATCCAGTAATTACCTCTTCAAGGAACTGCATCCATCAATTACATCCATTAGATTACACATGCCTTGGCAATACTGGTGGTTTATACCCACTATAATTCAGTTGCAAAACTCAGCCCACAGCGAACTCAGACTGTGCATCCTTTTATTAACCTTGGAAATCTAAGACTATCCTTGAACATCCAATAGCATCAAGGTAATGTATCTACTTTTGTATACCCATCTCAAAGCACAGGTTAAGCCTGTACTGACTAGATTATATGAGTTGAATATCTCCAAAATTATCTCCTACCACAGCCAAGAGTAGTTTTTGGCTTCTTAAGAGAAATCAGTATATAAAATTAAATGTAGAAACAAAAATTGGTAAGATAATAACCATGGAATTCTGGAAATCATACTCTTCATGGATAATGCAAGTGTAATGTTTTTATAAACAGTAAAACCTCTTGTTACTTTCTACCTCTTTTTTCTTTTGTACTATAGTATGAAAATTTAAAGGAATAAAGGTGTGAATAAATTAGAAGGTTTAATAATGTGATTCTGAGAAATCTAAAAGCATGACAGTAAATAAATGGATTTAGCACCAGTTAGTACGTGCTTTCTTTAAAAATCTTTGTTACCTATGATAAGAAATAAGACCATATTGTTATCTACACTTACTGCTATACTGAACTGGTAATTAAAGTTGTTGTAGTGTTATTACTATTCTTTTAAACAATCAGCAAATGGCTCAATACAGTAGTTTTTATGCATTAGAGGCCACTGAAGTTAACTTTGGGTGGTAACACACCTGGATTACAATCATCATTCAAAAACTCAAACCCCTGAAACTGAGTTTCAGGATTATCATGGAGAGTAGATGCATAATTCAGCTCAATAGGGGTTTTTTTTTTTGATTGTTAAAATTTCCAATAATTTGAACATCATTTGTCATCAATTGCAATCCATAGAAGTTTTGGTTTAATGTTTGCAACAAAGCTATATTCCAAATTCTGTCTGTCAAGATGCCACTGACAACCTTCACTTAAGAACTGCCTTAAAATGGGTGAAGATACATGCTCTGAATGCTGCTCTAAAATTCCTTTGTCAAAAACTCAACTAGAATAGATCAATCTAATTCGCTTGCATCAGTAGAGGATTGAACTTTCAGTATCTTTCCCCTAGGATTGGACTAAGTAGATAAAATCATTTAATGTCATCTATAAATGCACCTGCTTTATTTCAAGTTTTTTGATTCATTTATTTGCTTTTTTCTTTTTCTTTCCTTTTTTTTTTTTTCTCTTTTTTTCCTGTTGTTATTGCAATTGAATTTCATTACTACATCTTTTCCATGTACTTTTATGGCAAGTTATTCTGTTTACTCTACTTGGTATTTCCTTGATTTGCTTGCACTTTTGAGATTGAATGACATGATATACACAAGCAGTTATACAAGCATACAAATAACACAAATGTACAAATAGAGTGAATAGGCAAAAGACCTTTTAACAGATGCTTTAACTTGCACCACTGTCCTGGTTTCCAGCAGGGACGGGGTTGATTCTCCCCTGTCTCTATCCGGCACAGCTATTCCACCCAATGTGTGCCAGGCCCAGGGGCAGCAGGGAGCTAGCCGAGGAGGGGAGGGGTCACAACCGGGAGTGGGCATGGCAACGTCACGGCGTAGGCATATATATGGGCGGGCGGCGCCGGTGTGCATCTCAGTGGCATCGGTGGCGGTCAGGGCGGCGTGGCGCGGGGGGCGGTCGGTATTGTACTCATGTTTGTCTCCTCCATCTGTGTTACTGTTTCTCTGCAATACCTGCTGCTCTGGTAAACAGTTTTTATCTCAACCCAGGAGTCTGCCTTTTCTTTCTCATCCTCTCCACACCGCTGGGGGGCGGAGCCAAGGGACTGCCACGTGGCTCTTTTGTTGCCACCGAGGCTAAACTGTGACAACCACACAAATTAAGTACAGAGATCTAAAAGTTAGTTAAAAATGTAGTTAGAGTTATAGTTAAAGCTATTTTTCATGGATTGCCTGGAGAAAAAATTTTACTAAAATAGTTTTTACTATTTTCTATGTAAAGATGCATTGTGCCATGAACATCACTTGAAAGCAAATTTGTTAATGAGCGCAATAGACAAGTATGGCACCTTGGGTATTCAGCTCACCAATATACAATTCTGAACTCTTAATAGGCAAAGCGTATCATGGTGTTCTCAGTATTTTAAGGAAGAGGATATCTGTAATATGCCATAGAACAGAAGGCCAAATTCTGTAATGCCTTATATCCTTTCAAATAGTCATGAATTAAGAAAACTTATTAATACTATTATGTCTGTCTTTGGTGTGTCTGCTCTGCTTTGCTCAGTCTTGAGCCTAAGGTGCTTTTATTTTCAGGAGCTGTCTCCTTGAAGACAAATATTTCCTCATAAAGAACCTTTTTTTATTGTTATTTGGGATCATCATTAATATTAGATTTCACATTCCCTCTTCTAATAACGCTCACCTTATTAACAACAATTATGAGAACTGGTAAAATATGACAGGACCACTCATGAAGACTGACTTTTCCAAAGGTGATTTCCATACCCGCTTTCACTTTCTTTTCAAAATGGTGTCTAGTATCTTCAAAATTTGGCGTCAGGTCCGCAAAGTGTTAAGAAGCCTGAGTGTTAACATGCAAATTCTCTATACAATAATCATACCCCTGAAAAAAAAAAAAAAAAAGGAAATAATAAAACCAATCAATCAGAACCATAGAAATCTTAAGCCAGGCTAGTGATCTCATTACACAATTAAAAAGAAACATTTAATAAAAACGTTGCACTCTGTTTCATTGAGATGCTGAGGGTTTGCAAAGTTATTATGCATCTTCAGCCAAAAGCCCTAGTCTGAATACCCTTGGAATTTGTAAAATTGAAGATTTCAGACTAGGTTTGGATCCTAATGGTCCAGCTGTGCTAATTAAAAATGCTGAATTATTTATGCAAGCATCTTTCCTTTTTAAGACTACGAAGAATGCAGAGGCGTATATTCCTTCTTCAGTCACTTTTCACTGATGTGTGCCATGTTTCTCAAAATCTTGCCTCGCCATCTGCCCTGGAGACAGGCAACATTATCAATTTTAATTCTTGCAGGATTTACTGTGATGGCACAGTCCTCATGACCGCCCTTATTGAAAAAATAAAGCTCCCTAACATAAAACAGAGTTACTGAAGGTTATACGCTCATCCTGGTAATCCTGTTCTGGCCAAACAGACTTCTTCACGTAATTCTCTTCTGCGGTAGTTGTGCAAGCATGTATGAAATGTATGTTTTGAAGACTCTAAAGCAAAACACAGTTCTGACCTTATATATCTTTGCCTCAGGGAGTGGCAGTGCTTAGAGTTAGGATGAGGGTTATAATTTCCCTTTTCTTTACACTTTTTTTCTTGCCACCAAGTCTTAAAAAATGACTCTTATACTAACAAGCCATCTAAGAAGATCATTTGTTTTGGAGCTAATTTATAGGTGAAGAATAACATTGATAGGTTGTTATTTCTCCATAGCGTAGGCGTTAATTTGTTATTAGTAGAATGCAGTGACAGATCCCGTTTAACTGGAGCATAAATGCAGGAATTTAAAGAACTAAAGCATCAGTAAGTGCCATCCTTATTCAAAGTCATTAATTTGCCAGGGTAATTGTTAGAGTATATAAGGAATTCTCCATCAAATGAAACATTTTGGCCTAACAACAATGTGATTTACAAATGTGCTTATAATACAGTATTTAAATGGGCAAAGAAAAATTAAGCCAATAGGAGACTAATTAGATTGAGACTATTAGAAAGGGGTTTCAAAATATGCTCAGTAAGTATCTGAAACAGAACATGAGAAGATTATATTAAAAGATACTTTTGTCCTTCTGCAACATCATCAAGTATCAGATTGTCAACTGATAGGACAACCTAGCCACTCTATTTTATGACTTCATATGACAAGTGGATCAAATGTGTGAAGTAGAAAGCCATATTTAAAAATGATATCGCAACCTGTTTAGAAATATTATGTAAACTCTTTATCATTTAGCTCAGCATTAGCTAGAATCAAGACAGAAATTTTACAAAGGCACTTCTTTACTCAGAAGTTACTTGTGAAAGCTAATGAGAAATAATGTACCGCAAATTCTGATCTGCATACCTTATTCAAGAGCATCTGAAAGTAACACACTGCAAACAACAACAGAATTCATTGTTACACTGCTCTAACTCATTAATATCTACAAGCAACAGTAAAACGATTGAAAGTGCCCTAGTCTGTGTTTTTCTCCTACATTTTATTTTTTTTTAATAATTAATTTGCAGACCCTACTTTCATAGAAGAACTTGTATCCCTAGTGACAGGCCAGTGTTTTGAGTCTTGCGTCTGCTTTGAGCGTTCCAGATGATGAGGGTTTCTCTCTTTGGTTTAGGTAATCTGAATAATTTTGATGTTGTCTATGAAAAATATAAAGGGTAAGGTGTACAGATGTTTTGTGGTTTCATAATGTCCGGGTGCTAGACCTACCTCTTGTTCTAATGAATTTAAATAAGAACCAATGATCATATAGTCTTATAGAGGTCTGTATTTAGTAAACAGTAAATAAAATGAAATGTTTTATTTATGAAATGAATGTATTTATGTAAAACAAAAAAAAAAAAGTAATTTTCTTGCTGTTATGCCAAATATCGTTGAATCCAAAAACACTAACAACTACAAAAAAAATCATTATATTTGTCTAAGATTTGCACGGGAGGTCAAAAATATTTCACTATGGTTCTCTTCCTGNCTCCCCCAAAAAAAAAGAAAAAAAAAAAAAAAAAAAAAAAAAAAAAAAGAAGAAGAAAAGAAGAAAGCCTGGAACTTACAGTTCTCACACAGCTAAGATTAAACACAGAATCAACATCATCTTATTTAAAGAATACATAAATAAATAAGCCACTGGGCCTTCTTTACAAAACACACAGAATCAGTAAAGGGCTCAAGCAAAGGAATTTTTCCCTTTTGAAGTTCACATTTAATGTATCCACTTTTCCAAACTTGTGTATCCCTACCGTATTTAACTATTTGATCTTGAAGAAAAAAATTCTGTTCATCACATAGAAATTAGTCATGCCACAGAATGCTTGACGAGAAGTTGCTTGGGTAGAACACTAAGTAGTGCAGTATCCTAAGCTACATAGACTAAAATGAATTTTGCTTCTCATAAAATGTGAACAAGATTGCAGTTTTCTCAAGAATATGGTTGCATAGACACTTCAATGAAGCAATACTTATCAACAGTATTTAGCCAGTACATGTCTTTGTGGCAAACTGATCGTTAGTTTTTGTTATTTGTAAATGCAGTATTTAGTAGCAGAATATATGTAAAGGCTTCATATCACAACGCAACAGAGATTACAGATGACCAAAGTCTATACTTGGAAAGAATAAATTAGCCAAGACGTTGATTCAAGCTAACTTTACTGCACTCATTTCCACACTGATTCATCCCCAGGTATTGTGATCCTTTTTACATAGCACTGAACATGCAGAAAATACACAATTCTCTTACTACAGACTATGTTTCCTGAAAAGATAAATTTAACACTCACAGGGTAATTTGGTACCAATAATTTGGGTAATGGTTTTAAATTGAAAGAGTGGAGACTTAGATCAGATATTAGGAAGAAATTCTTTCCTGTGAGGGTGGTGAGGTACTGGAACAGGTTGCCCAGAGACATTGTAGGTGTCTCGTCCCTGGAAGTGTTTAAGGCCAGGCTGGATGGGGCTTTGAGCAATATGCTCTAGTGGGAGGTGTCCCTGCCCACGGCCAGGGTGTTGGAACTGGATGATCTTTAAGGTCCCTTCAAACTCTAACCATTCTATGAATCTATAATTCTATTATTCTATGTTTAGGACTCTAAAGATCGTTCTGCTCTTGTAGATCATACCACCATGACAGCTGATGGAGGACAGCTACTTCTGTGTTTCCTAGAAAGTTAATTTTGTTTTTTCATTAGAATTAACAGTGTTGTTTTTCTCTGTTTTATAGAATGAAAAGCTGGTGTGATATTAAGGGCTTCTTTTTTACTTGCTAGCTACAAAGAATTTTCCCTCATTTCTAGCACGTATGAGTTCATCTGATCATACGTACTAATAAGATTTCTTGCTTATGTTTGCCAATGTAAACAGATTTTAGTTTATTGGTAACACAGGAGTACACACTGGTTATTAATGCATAGTTAATTTTTCAAATAAATCGAGGACAGTTTGAGAAAATAATAAAAATGTGTGACACAAGACAACGTGCAAATATACATAAAAATGTGACGGATAATTTGATTCACCTAGGCTGTGTAAGAAAATCTCAAATGGAATAGTTGATAGATTCCATGTTATATATCAGAGATCCAGCACAAAAAATTTTTAGTCCAAACGATGGCCTATATGCTTGTAATCAAACCCCTATTCATCACTGAATAATTTTAATAGAGCTAAAACAAATGTAGTCATTAAGGGACATTTCAAATCTTCTTAAAATTGCTTGAATAAAAGGTAGCTAATTGAACTCATTCATAGAGTTATTTTCAGATTTAGTCTTTGCTTTTAATCTGACACTGTGAAGTTTTTGTTAGTTTTGTTTTTCTTTACATCCAGTATCAATTCTCTCAAACTTATATAACCTTGTACTGCCTTTGAAGATTTTCTCACCATCTTCTATATAAAACTAGATCATTGTGTTTTTGAAACACTGTTAAATCCTATTAATATCTTTTCAATCCAGAAATTTTTTTAATATTAAAATTTTGCTTTCTATATTTTTTTCCTTGGACAAGGAAGACAAGCCAACTTAATCAGAAATTTCAGTCAAGTGGTACAGGCAGTAAGAGGACAAGAAACCCAGTTTCTTACTGTCGCACTCAGACTTAGGTTGATATACCATACATTATAGATAGAATAATAGATCTGGAAACTATACAACTAGCATTAGGAAAAAAATAATATTTAAAACATCAAGTGTGTGATTGTTCACATTCTATTTAATGAACAAGAATACCTGTCAGAATAATCCTGTAGAGTTTAAATCTAATCTTAATTTTTTGATACTCAGGATTTTATATACTCTGATAAAGTCAACACAGAAATTTTTAAGCTGCAAGGGGATCATATATTACACTGTTTTTTCTGGTGCAATTGAAGTTGACAATTGCACACATGAACTGCCTCAGTGGAGAGGATAAGAACTTCTGTGGGAAATAACCACCACATTTCCCAAGGAAAACGCAGAGCAGAACACAGTCATGTGGGCAGGGCTGTAGTGGGAATCTTGCACTTTCAATTTTCCTGCTGCCCTTGATTGGTAGGCAAACAAAGAAGTATAGTCTCCAGGTCAGCAAAATAGCATCTCTCATACAACAAAAATATGCTTTGTATGAATGCAGCAGGTAATCTTTTCAATTTATCTAATGTAAGCAGTGTTCTTTTAGAATATAGCTATTATTAGTCAAGAACTGAAAATACTTTAAGTTCTGTTCCACTTAACTGTAGACTATAACTTATTTGTAAACATAGTAATGATGACAATTATTCCAGAATTTTCTCTGCTATGAATAAATGCAAAATATTTTTGTGCATCTATTTTATTGCTCTCAGAGACAACAGAGTAAAAAAATATTTTATCAATACTGTGTTGACATAGGATTCCCCATAAAATCTTGGAATTCACCAAGAGATTTACTAAAAGTGAAAAATGTAACTGCACAGATGAATCTTAAAAAATCATTGAATCGTAGAATCATAGAATGGCTAGAGTTGGAAGGGACCTTAAAGATCAAGTTCCAACCCCCCTGCCATGGGCAGGGACACCTCCCACTAGAGCAGGCCACTCAAAGCTCCATCCAGCCTGGCCCTAAACACTTCCAGGGACGAGACACCTACAATGTCTCTGGGCAACCTGTTCCAGTGCCTCACTACCTCCACAGGAAAGAATTTCTTCCTAATATCTAAGCTAAATCTCCCCTCTTCCAATTTAAAACAGTTACCCCTTGTCCTATCACTAGACTTCCTGACAAAGAGTCCCTCTCCAGCTCTCCTGGAGGCTCCCTTCAGATACTGAAAGCCTGCTATCAGGTCTCCCTGGAGCCTTCCCTTCTCCAGGCTGAACAGCCCCAGCTCTCTCAGCCTGTCCTCATAGGAGAGGTGCTCCAGCCCTCCAATCATCTTTGCGGCCAGATGATGATATATGCTGAGATTAACTAATTGCTAATCTCAGCTCACACTTTTAAACACTCTTAATGCCATCAAATAGTAGTTAAAGGTGGTAAAGTACAATACAATTGGGTAAAAGAATGTGTCAGTATTCAGAGGTGCTATAACCCAGGGGTTAAGTAAAGGAAATACTTCACCTCTCTTGTGCACACTTAATTTTCGGTTATAAACAAAGTGAAAATGCAAGTTCCCTCATATATAACTTGTATATGCACAGCTTCTAACTCCATAAAATGTTTGTATTTCAGTTATATATCATAACAAAATTGCCTGTGTTCAGTTTCACTTTTTTTAACATTAAAGTGTTTACTGTTCATGTTCAACTTTTTTTGAATATTTGTGTGTGTGCGAACATGACAGAATAAAATTGGTATATTTTTCTCATGCAAGATAGCCTATAAGTTTACCTCTTTAAATCTATGACCTGCAAAGCATAGAAATCACATAGCAGTGACCTCTTCCAGAAAGCTATTTGAAACACGAACGCTATGTGCCCTTACGAACACTTTGCATTGTTCATTATTGCTGATATCCTGTTTACTGAGCAAAGTCTCGTCTTCCTAACTGTTACTTATTGAAGCCCTTTACAATGCCTCCATAGCTAATTTATCAAACTTAACATTACGTTATCAGAGTTTGTGAATAAGCAATTGACACACATATGACATTACAAATTTTCAATTTTCTTCAAAACAGTCTGGTCACAAATATCTGCAAAATAGCTGTCATAGAGCTTGCAACTCAGAAGTCTGTAACTGAGACTAACGTTCTGACAACACACTACATCTATCAGTCATCTATCGAGCTTAAATAAAAATATTTAAGTCTGTCATCATACTTTTTATTTTCATATTTAAGGTTTAGGCATCCTTCATTTGTACTTTTTGTACTAGGAGTTCCAGCCCAATAAATGAATTGATCCTGAAATTAATAGCTTTTTTTGAAGTAATTGGTAGACTAGACATGACATTGGATATAAATTCAGAAATATATGCAATGCAGAAAGAAGTTATTTCTAAAAATGAGGTTAATTCAAAACTGGAATTTGAACATGATGGATGAATGTTGCAATTCCTACTGAATTCTGCTAACAGTGATTATATTTTTCATATATATATAAAAAATATTGCTATCATTTAATAATTGGACAGTAACAAGAACGTACCACATGAAACTTGTAGTGGCTCCAAGACTTCTTCAATATATGCCAGATCGCCAGAAAATAATCCAGGTAATCACATTGTCTCACATTTATTGCACAACACTTTTGTGCTGAAAAAACTCTTTTTGAGGAGTGCGCAAGGAAGGATGAATGCAAAATAACTTAAAAAAACATGGATATTGATATGATAATTGTTATCTGTATGGTTATGGTCAGCTACATTGCACATAACACCTGAAAAACTATGGCTTGTGATCTGATCTTGTGTGAGAAATTACATGACGCGTTGCTGACCAGACATGTGGCTCAGACAACATGAGTCACAGAACTGAAGCTGGTTAGTGCCAAAGCAAACATTTACACACTCATCTGGAAGCCTGGCTACTAGAGAGACCTTATTCTCCCTTATTCATTATTCTTTCTTCATGTATGCATTTCCCTATGTCAATGTGTGTGCATGTGCAATTTGTAAAGCTATAAAGAATTGATAACATTAATTAATTGTGCTACAAAAATAATAATAAGCACATCTGAGGCTTTCAATAAGTACTTTTACTAGTGTCAATGGAAGTGGTGCTGAATAACTAATCTCCACTCTATGTTTGTATTTCAGTAAAAATCTGGCGTAAAGTGCTAAAGAGAGAAATGTGGTTAAGATCAGGTATTATATTAATGTGTGGGAACCTGCACTGCTATTAGAAATAAGAATGTTACACAATGCTTTTGGTAAATACCAAATCCCTTTAATATGTTCTGCTATCTCTACAGACTATCTACCAAAACTATCTAGTTAGCTATTCTTGTTGGCTGAACACTTGTCAACAAGCACTCTTGAGATAAAGATAGGCAGACTATTTTACGAATGACGTTTCACATCTGGTTAAGGCAACACTCCATTGCTAAATGCATTCAAACCGCAGCTCAAGCTGCAGCAGGGCTGGTTTAGTATGCTGTAAAAGTTTCTGGCTCAGTGTTAGATAAAATTCCCTTTTTCCCAGCACTATTAGAATCCGT
The DNA here is from genome assembly GCA_013400375.1 of Thinocorus orbignyianus. Classification (NCBI taxonomy): domain Eukaryota; kingdom Metazoa; phylum Chordata; class Aves; order Ciconiiformes; family Thinocoridae; genus Thinocorus; species Thinocorus orbignyianus. The sequence continues at coordinate 826,850 of VXBW01000362.1, read as the reverse complement.
ATCTACACTTCCTCCAGCCCCCTGCACCATAAGGAATGAGACGAAGAGGCAGCTGCCTAAAACAGACTGCCCCTGTTTAACCTCCTGCTTTCTGAATGCTTCAGTGTCTCAAGACCATTTCCCTACCTAAACTTCTATTTCCCCATGCTGAACTGCAGGCCCTTCCATATGAAAATTAACAATTACTACAGGAAAGTACAGTATGAAAAAAAAAATAAAAAAATCAGAAACATTCACCTTTATTTGGCTTTTTCTTGTTAGGGTACAATGCAATTGCACAGACAGGTTTCAGTATGCAAACTCTTTAAAATATACGACATCTAATCTGTTTGAAAACCTTTGGAACACTAGCCCTATTTAACTCCAGCTAGAAATACAAGATAAAAATGTGCTGCGTGTGCCAATTAAGACCAATTTACTTTTGTGTAAAATGGAACATAATTAATATCTTTCCATTGAGATATAGTGAGACAGATGACTTAAACAGAGGGGAGTGGAGGGGGGAGCAAGGGTTCTGGTGAGCAGGTGTGAACATGAGCCATCAAGAAAAACAAACAAACAAACAAACAGAACAAGGATTTATCTTTTTTTTTTTTTTTTTTTTTTTGTAGCTGCTCTTGTTAGCACCTGTTAAGTGCGACTACAAAGAGCAAATGATTTCCCCATCCCTGGAGCTGAACCCTGCCAGTCAGAATTGAAGCTTGCCAGTTAAGACATGAAGAAATGATTTTGTTATCCCGTCTGGTGGTGCAAAAGATGCAAATGAATTTTTTACTGCAAGAAAAAAACCTCAAAACCACTACATGAGACTTTTCTGGAAAAGATTTAAACTCTCATATCTTGACATTAATAGGTTGATGATAAAACTCAGATTCCTGGGAGCATGATATTCCTTTTATCTTTGTGTGTATGTGTGTATTTGTGAACAAGGAGTTAAAAGTTTCTCTTTAGCAGAAAAATAGTGTATTTTTTAATGTCTCCACACATCTGTTATTCCTCTGGGGAAGAAGAGCCTAAATAAATGAATCCATTGCTGTCTGAGCATTAAAATCAATAGGTTTCCGTAGTTATGAGAAGAAACAGGCCTTTGTTAAACATTATCATTTGAATTTCTCAAGCAAAAAGCATATAAACCACATTTTAATGTATTAATTATTAAGAAAAGAAACATTTTATTTCTCCTTTTGAAATTTCCCAATAAACATAACAGGCATTCACTCCATTTCAGATTGCACTTTGTGCAGAAATTAGCCATTTGAGTGATGCTTTGAAAGCTCTGAAATTTGTTACACTGCAATGATAATAAAAAAAGCTGTAAAAGCTGGAGTACAATATGCTGAAATCTTCAGTGAAACATGTCTTTTCCTTCCTCATCCTCTCCAAACACTCATTTGTTTTTTTTCAATCTTTCTTTTTTTAACTCTGACTTAATACTGAGCTGTCTGAAAGTGCCATTTGGGGTATACTAACACAAAACAACTGTGCAATTTGTGTTTCCATATAAAAACTCCTTCTTTAAAATGAATTTATGGACTCTGTAGTTTACCAGATACAAAGTTAATCAAATAAACTATTATTACATATGAGGACTGACCAAAAAATGTGTCCTCCTGTGCCTGCCTGAGAGGTAGATAATGGACTGTAGGGGAGCCAGACAGCAGAAAAATCAGATGATTCCTGTAATTCTCCTGGCTTTGTCTACATTATATTTAGTAAAGCACAATAAAAACACACACTGTTTGCCCTGGGTTGAGAGGCCCAGGACTAATTTTTCTTCTGATGCTGGGAAAATTGCACCTTTGGAGGATTCTAGTATCTGAATTCATGAAAATATTGACTCCGTGAAACTCAAGGTCTCCGTGTTTTTGAGTCTTGCCAGGTGCAGGGACGAGGAGGAGCAAGGCCTGGGTGTTTTGATCCAAACTGGCCAACGGGATTATTTCATACCATGAATGTCACATTCAATATAAATTAGAAAAGTTTGCTGCGTAGTCCCCTCTCCCTTGATGGCGGCTACCCAGACAACTCCTTGCCCCAGTGCTGGACCCGTGAGGCCTCCCTTTCCTCCTGAAGCTGTTGCACTCCAAGTGTTCAACATGTGCTGTCCACTGCTGGGAGTCCACAGCTGCCTGCTGATATAATTGGCTGAGTACACTTCTTTTAAATCTTATGTCAGTGTTGGGATTAATGCTGTATCTTTAATACTATTGTTAGTTATTTAATCTTCTTCTATTAAATCTGTTTACATTTCAACCCTCCTGTGTCTTTGCGTTCCCCGATTCCCCTTTCCTGGGTGGGGAGGGGTCATCGGGTAACAGAATAATTGTCTACACCACAATATATTGTTATGGGTTTTCTCAAACCATAACACTGTTAAAAAAACCTGCAGCCTAATGTGTGCCACAATTCTATTTTCTGTTTCACAGTCAAATTTTCCACTAGGTTTATTTTTCATGCTGGTAATACATAGTCACTGTTTCTTTCTAGTCTTCCACCCTTCATCATTCACTGGGGACTTCTGATAGATGAAGTGAGAGAGAACAAGCCTGGAGAGGAATTTGTGAGTTCCAAACCAAAAATAATACGAGCTTCTGAACTTTTCAGCTATTTTATCTGTGCTAAAGAAGATTGTTTTGGTTCCTAAGACAAAATGTATATATATATTTGTCTGTATACAAGTTATGAATTCCAGTTTTGGGCCAATCTGATTTTTCTTTGAGATTCAGTTCAAAACTAAGTCATCATATTTTAATAGTCTTATTGGTAGATGACACACTTGAGCTGGTTTTCTAAACTACCGATGTAGTTGATGATTAGCCATTATAGGTAGTAGAGCTTAGATGGCTGAGTTTACCAGGCAAAAAGTGAGGGAATCATCTGCTTCAGAATTGTCTAGTGACACTAGAAGCATGCAAAGAAATCAAAGATAACTATCTAGGACCAGAAGGTATGATCCATGAGAGACCTGAACCCTAAGGTAAAGCATCTGGAGGCTGCTGGTGATCTGCGATAGCATTTAAAATGACACTAGATATCTACATTTAGACATACTAATCCCATCCCCAGTGCCTCATTTAAGGCAGTCTGGGATACCCTCTAGGCTTCATTGGCAGCACAGGCTGGTAAATAAATATGATTGTCTTCACACAGACTTGTTGCCACTGAAGACAGACTTGATTGGATTACAGTTGCTGCTTTAAAGGACACTGGTCTTCCCTAGGTTTTATGTCATATCTGCTTGCCCTGTGAAGAAGTCTTGGATAATTTAGAACCCCTTTTGACTGTTCTTTATTTTTTAAGTGCTGCATGCTTTTTACGCCAGGAAACAAAGGAAAGGCATCTATACAATGGCATTAATAAAAAGTATCTGAGAAGGGTTATTAACTAGTAAATATATCTGGAAGAGGCAGACGTGGAATACACTTGTGGGATAACTGAAGTCAGTGGAGGCTGGGTATCAGATTGATTTCTTTTACTTGTAAACTTTTCATGAAGGACAATAGCAGGTCAATGAAACATTCTCACAATGGCAGAGCAATTTCTTAGACTGTTACTGCCAAACTTAAAAACACAGTCCTCTCAAGAAAGCGCAAAGGTATTGCTGGGAGGGGCAGGAAGACCTGCATACATTGTATCGTAGAGGTCTGTGTGACCATTGCTGAGGAACTAAGAAAACAGCAACAGATGACTGAGAAAGACAGAAACTCGAGCACCAGAAACTGCTTGCAGGAAAAAAGACCTTACAAGAAACTTCAAGTTGCAATGTTTGCAAAAGTTACATGCTGTGTGCATGTATATCTTGGGGTATGCACAAGATTTTATATAGAACTGTAAGTCTCATTTTTTTTAACTGAAGTAAAAAGAAAAAGATACCTAAAAATTCTTGACAGCTCTCTTTTCTTGTTTGCTTTTCACTCCCACAATCCTGGAGTACCCACAAAATGCAATGCAGTCAAAAGATGGAGGGGTGAAATAGTCATCAGCACCTGTTCTGTGGGTTGATGCCACCTGGTCCACATAGTCATATTTCTGTGGTGAGGTAACAGAAACATATGTGCTGTGAACACATCGGGGAACCTCGCAGACCAAAGGAAGCAAAAGAACATGCTTGTAGAGCAGTAAGACTCAAATACAGCAGTTGAGGGACTGTCCAGCTGAGAAGGGGGCTGTGCTATAACTGCAATAGTTCTGCAAGGTCTCTTTCAGTGTCTGCATGGAGAATTAATTGACTCATTTCCCCCCTTATCACAGAGTACATTTCTTTGCAGTGTGAAAATTTCATGGTTCTTTAAAGATAAAATCCATCCAATCTTAAGTGAGCTATCTTTTTTCTGAGTAAATAAGTTTGGATTTCTTTTGCTTGAATTTCAGTGTGGAGTCAACCAAGAGCATACTGTTTTATTAATTATTTTTATGAATAGTGTATAAAAATATGTTAGCTTGAAGAGTGTGTTGTAGTTTTTTATGTGGAATAGTATAGTTTTTATTGTTCTGGAGCCTGGCTTGCCTGTACAGATATCCAGTAATGACTGTAGTTCTGCTGCTGGATACAATACAACGGGAAAATACAGGACAAAGCCTGTCAGAAGACTGCTACCCACTCATCTACTGAAAAAAAATGTGGAAAAATGACCGCTTTAGAGCTTGTGGGGGGGCAGGGTGCCTCTGAAGATGATAAAATGAAAATTTGTGAACTTAAGCAGGGAATTTTCAGTGATTACAAAGAGAAATTCAGGCACAGCTGGAGTGTGTAGTTGCTTTTCCATCCTCTCTCCTGAAAAGATAAGATTCAGGATCTACTCATTCTGAATAAACTTACAAGTAAAGCCTCATGCTTACATGGGATAATAACCTGTACATTGGTCTTCTGTGTTTTTTACCTTTTCCCCCTCTCTTTCTTTTTTGTTTTTGTGTGTTTAGTTGTTGTTATTAGAGGGAAGGCAGGGATTGGGAGAGCATTGGTTTGGGTTTTGGGTTTTTTTTTGTTTGTTTTTTTTTGGGTTTTTTAAATTTAATTTTTATTTATTCTGCATTTAAAGGGCTTGTTTCAATAAAATCTGCTCTTCCACAGACTTTTTACAGACTTGGAAAAGGGAAGCTCTGGGAGATGGGAGTCTGATTCATGCTAGAGCAGAGGCACAGCTGGTAAGCTGACACCATACAAGTGGTTTAAGAATATAGAGCATGAGGGTGACCTGAAGAGCTTCACTCAAGAGAACTCCGGGGACAAAACCTGCCACTTCAAAAGTGTTCTCATGGCATCTCATTGCCATCCTGATGAATGAGATAGGCTAGTGAAAGACATAGATCAGAGACAAAACTGAGATCAAACATCAGCTACTTGCCAATGAGAAGTCTATGTGCTGGTGTTGTCCTGAAATCAAGGGGAGGGGTGATATGTTTTGAAGTCACATGAGGAAAACAACCCACTTGCATTATGAAAAGATAGATGGTTACTGGTGCCATGAGACCTGGAACAGACACTGACACAGTGACACTAGAGTGCTTGATCCATCCATGTGTTCCCTTACTGGAGAGGGAAAGCATCCATGCCGTGCCTACACCAGACCCACTGACCATGGGCTCAGGCCCAATCCTTGCTTCTAGGTCAGACCAGAGAGTTTGGTTTCCCGTTCTGCTCCAGGTTCTGCCAGCAAGTACAGGCTCCTCGGCAAGCACCCTTGCACACTACTCTCACAGCATTTCCATACCTCAGCATCCCATTCTTCTTTCTTGGTCTTCCTTTTCATCATCACCCTTTTATCTTCCTTTCTCCCTTCAGTTTCCTCCCAAATGAATAATGTAACCCATAACTTCTTTTTCCCAATGTCTCCTGGCTCTGCTTCATCCACACCCAAATATGCTATTTCTGATACTGTTACCTAGGCAATCTTGGCATTGTATGGTGTTACTGATGGTTACCTGGGTGCTGTTGGTCTTGCAAGATTTTACTCCCCCAAAGGTTCCCAGTACTGCCCTCCAATTATCTGTGGAGTTTGGCAGTTTCTCACATACCTCCCACTTAACCACCTGTGAGATTCTGCCATCCCTCACAACTAACTTTTACCAGCTTCCCACACTGGTAGTTGTTATGTTCAGCAACTCCTGGTGTCCTGTCCAGCAGATTTCCACCTCACGTTCAATCACTTACCCTGAGGCAGGGCTCCTTCACAGCTTGAGAGTTCACTTTCAGCCTTAACAACGTTCACAGCAACTGACATGGGCTGTCCTGGTCTAGTCCATCTTCCACTGTTTGAAGAAGACACGCAGTTGTGATGAGCTGTGATGGTGGCTTGCTGAAATCTTGAAGAACCTTTCTTCCACTGCAGCTCCCAGTTGAAGCCTATATCCTTGCACATGGGTTGGTGATGGGAAGCTATCTCATCACCTCCTTAGTTTAAGGAAGTAATTCTAAGACAAGTTTTGATATCAATAATTTTATCAGTTCTTGACTTCTCTGGTGGTTAGTTGTGATGGGTTTGTAACCTTCATCTCTCCTGAGGGCTGGAATCCCATGTCTGTCATTTGGCTCCTTGTGATTGAGGCTCTGAATTTCTGCTATTACCTGCAGTCACACACATCTTTTAGCCAGGAAGACGACAATGTCTTTGACGTATTATGGTGACCCTTTGTAGCATCATACACCATTCTATCCGGCTGCACAGCGAACAAAACAACCAACATTTGTAAAATGCAATTGGTTTAGTGCCATCCCTACTTCACAGCAATAACTAAAAGGTATTTATGACTGATATCAGCGCAGTTACCAAAAGAGGATATATTTTTCTGAATTTATAAATCTCCAGACACTGCCCACTCATTGCTCCTGCTTGCACAGGCCTCCTGTGAAATATAGTTAAACAACAGTTACCGCTCAGGCTGATATTCCCAGGTGGACATCTCTCAATAGCTTGCATGCTCTTGAAACAAACTTGAAACAAAGTTTTCCTTAATATTGTAGAAAATTGAGATAGCTGAGTGAACAGTAATGCCTGGATAAGTGAAACAAGGTCTATGCAGACAGATTAAGATTATGAAGTGGCAAAATCTCTGTTTAACTGTGAAAGGGATCCTCCCAGACCTCTGGTATAGCTTTGTACTGCAGCAGAGCTATGCTGAGAAGCTGGACAGCAGGTCAATGGCATGGACTGATGTCCCTTTACTAATTTAGCTGTATGCTTCTGATATATTATCATAGTTTTCTTCTTTTTTTTTTTTTTTTTCTTACCCCCAGTAATTTTATTTTGATTGCTGCATCCTTTACTCTCAGGCTTGTCTCCTTCTAGCTTTTCTCACTGCACTCTTCTCTGCCTTAGATAAATATTCCAGCCTCTCTCATATCCTAGTTAGACATAATATAAGTACTCAGTAGAGATATCTCTGAATCTCCAGAGCATTCAAACATCTGGCACCAGGATGACTCATTCAAGGAGTGCTGTATCCCTAAGTCAAACCATGCAATCTGGCATTGCATCAAAGGAGCTCATGGTAATCATGTGAGGAAAACTCCACCAGCTATGCTAAAAATGTCTAACCCACACATTGATTTTCACAAAAAAAAAAGGCCAGCTGTCTCATCTGCCTCACAGTGCACTCCACAAATGACATGAGACATGAAACTCTCCCTTCAGCAGAACACTCCACACCCGACCTTCCCAGAGGGCTCATAGGCCCTATGGCTTGCCTTAATCCCACATTTTCTTCTTCCCAACTTTTTCTTGATGCATTGTCACACAATTCCTTGTGGGCAGTCAGACAAATCTACACTGTAGAAGTGTACATACTTCTGAGTTTTCAAATACATAAGAAGAAGTGGCATAACAGAAACAAATAAATTGCTCCCTGTGCTCAGAGAAGACAGGATAAGAAGCAATAGTCTTATATTGCAGCAAAAGACTATTTAGGACTCTGACAGGTTTGTGGCAGAAGATTAAAATCAGACATCTAGTTTTCATTTACCTTAATATACTGGACTGAATGCTGTGATAAGTCAGAGGTTGATTACTTGTGGCATCAGGCATCCCTGCATTAATGGAGAGGGGAAGAGGTAAACCTTTCAGAGTTTCAGCAGCTTCATCTATGTGATTTTGTCTGCCCAGGCAAATCTACTACAGCCCTTAGTTTAACCATTAAGGCAAGACTTCTTAGAAGTAAGTACAACCAAACTTTAGAACAATTTGCCAAAGACATTGGCAGAAAATACATCTTAAAGTGTCTGTAAGAAGCAGTTTAGGTAAACATCAGTCAGGAGTCTTTGATCCCATGTGTGAGACAGGCAGGGGAGGACAGAGTTTATCTTGGTGAATTCACAGATTTCCTTCCCCTTCCACTTCTGGTGATTTTGTAAACAATTTATTTAATTTTGAAAAATTATTATATATCATCTAAGCCATCAAAGACGTCTATAACAGTTTGTGAAGAGCAGACAGAAACCGATATGACTTGACTGCTTCATTGAGGACTAAGACTCTTTCCCTAATTCTGATTTTTTTTTTTTTTTTTTTTTTTTTTTTTTTTTTTTTTTTTTGTGGATCAGCTCTAAATCATGAGGACCTCTATTTCACCCTTTGAAGGTAAAGGTAGCCTTTACCTCCATGGTAGTCCTCCATGAAGAAAGTCTAATATTAACATTGAATATGCATTAATATTTATGAATATTCAAATCAGATTTTTCATTCCTGCTACATTTTTCTTGGCAAAAAAACCAAATAAATTAAGGACTTCCTATACAACTTCAAACTCTAATTTTGAGTTCTTCAGATTTGAAATAACAGTTTTGAAAAAAACTGAGCGCTGAGGAGAAGCACTCAAAATTATTATGTTCCTTAAAACAATTTGGTTCATAATTTTTTGGTGTTTGATTGAAATACTCCAACTTGTTGAACTGAAATTTTCCTAGAAACTGTGGTAGTGACCCCAACTTTCTTAAGTCAAAGTATCCTGTACAATTTTGAAACATCTAATAAATTGCAGTAATTTTTTTTTTTTTTTTATTGGCCATTTTGGAAATTCTTGTGTGAAAATAACACTTTGTTTTGAATTTTGGAAAATTCAAAATTAGGTTAAAAAGGGAATTAAATGATACAAAAGTAAGTGACACAAACATCTATTCATATTTAAATTTTTTAAGGGTTCACTCTTTTTTATTCCAATTCCATACCGAGCTATTTTGTTGTCAACTTGGAAGGGTTAAATTAGACTAAATTTCATTCGAATATCAGTTCTGAACAATTGTACCATGCGTTTTTTCTTCTTCTCCCAAGATTCTTTGTATTTAAGTATGAATAATAGTAGACCAAATGTTTTTACCAACTGCCCTGTGAGAAAAAATAAGTCTATACTTGTATTGAACTCCAAAAAAGACAGAAGATGCTTTCAGATGTTGTCTTCTAATGTATCTAAATTTATCCAATAAAATTTTCGAGATCCAGAACCTGGCACTAAAGATATTCAAAATTAATATTCAGATAAGGTTATTTAGGATGGTATTTTCTTTCTTGTAAAAAATGTTACATTATTTTTTCAATTAACTAGAACAGTGAATGTTGAAACAGAAAAATTTGTCTCAGTTTTTCTGCATAGAATTAGTAGGCATATATCTTAATAATATTTTAATGGTATTTTACTCAGTGCTATTTATAGGTACATATTAATCATTCTATTGTTTTAATAGTTCCAATACTAATCTAGAAGCGAAACCAATAGGTGACCAATGAGACACCATAACAAACGAAGACTGAACAATTAACCAATAACTACAGGGCTGAAAATTGCCACTTCAAACTGTTACCATAGTATTGTTGCACATCAGATAAATTTTATATTACCTGAGGTCAGTTCACTATATATTATATGAAGAACCAGGCCAGATTTATAAATGGCTTCTTATAAATGGCTTTTTTAAAAGAAAATTATGGGGTGTTTTTTTCCCCCTTGTTTCATATCCTAGTATTTAGACCAAGGACAGTCAGTTAATTCTAGATGTCCTATGTGAGGGGAACTCCTCTGCCTTGCCTATTCACAATTGCCAACATGTAGCCAACCAAGTGTATGTGTTACACTTAGATATATACTGTGCATAGTATATTCAGCTTTGTTTGTAGTCTTGTTTTGGAAAGTGCCAAGTTTTATTTTTGTAGCTGTTTAAAATGAATACTGGAGGCAGAAGATAAAAGGGCTTGCCAAGCTGACACGTTTCAAACCAGTGTATTTATTGCCAATGCTATTAATGCAAATAGTGGAGTACAAACTAAAAGCAAAACATTAAAAGCAAGCTCCTACAGCTATGCCCAAATTCTGTAAAAATATCACATAATTAATAATTATTCAAATGTACAATTTGTTTTGTGACTTATGCAAAGTAGTTCTTCCTGACATTTCATTTTATTGCTTCAGCCTGAGTTTCTCTGCTGAAATTTGTGACTGCCTATTTCTATGGTAACCCCGGAGGAGGGAATGGAAGGGTGCCCAGGGAAAAGAAAGGAAGGATGTTGCAAGAAGGAAAACAACATGAAACTGAGAAAAATAGCCAATGAAAAAAAAAGACAAAAGGAATCGCAACAGCTTTTATAGCAGACTAGACTCACACAAATAACACTCCACGGCCAAATAAGAAAAAGAAATGACAAACGTATTTTGAATGAAAGCTCTGAATACACTTTTGCTGGATAACCCATCCTTTTTATTATCAATGTACACAGTGGAAGGAAAAGTAGAGGAAGATCAACAGATAATTTTAAGGACACTAGTATCAATATCTATGGTCCCTGAATAGCTTACAGTGAATTGAAAGTTTTATCTAATGTTATACACCTAAATAAGTGTTTCTAGGTTATGAACATGGTCCTATATAGCTAAGGGATGTACAGTCATCTCCAAAAGGTGATTTCATCCCATTGTATGTGTCCGTTTCTCAACATTGTTGTATGAAGTGATTCACTCCTAATTCAGATAGGTGAGTTAGGTGCTTACGAATGCTTTATTATTAATTATTATTATTATTATTATTCTAGTGGAAAAATAATAAAGTTGTGCCACTCTGTATACATGGGCTTGTAAGTAACATCTATCTACTGTTTTAAAATAACTTATCCAACCTTTTTCATCCGTTTTGATGGAAGGTGGGGAGTGGAGAGGGGAAAAGTGAAAAAGAGAAAAAAGTCTTTGGACTTACTCTACTGAGTTTTTTATTTAGATCAAGCTGTCCATTTAAACACTGATGAACTTAGGATATATCTGGAATCTCAGCATGGTACCAGGTATTAAAGGCTCATTGGACTGTCAGTGGATGTTTACAAAAGAAGGAGGATCTCTGCAAGAGCAGGTTCTCCGGTTTCAGCCCCCTTGCTACATATTTAATGCAAAGCAAAGGCTGTGGCTGCTGAATTTGACACACTATAACACATGGAGATAATTGAAATTGTGCACTTTCTTATATAGGCCATCACAGCTCATCACCTCCATATTATTTTACTTCTAGATGTCCTTCTTCATGAGGCATGAGGATAATAGAAGGCAAGTACTTGTCAACATCCTAAAGCAGAGGGTAGATCATTTTAAAAAATGAATTATCTTGCATATGACCTACTCTGGTTAATGTTAACCTTTTCTTCCTGTGGCTATTATATCAAATTGAGTATTCATATTTTTCTGCTCGATGTAGGAGATCATCAGAGGGTGTTACACACATTGCTCACGAGGAGTGTTAAGCAGAAACTCTCACAAGCAAGAGGCAAGCATTAGTACCACCGTCATAAATATCAGACAAACCTTTCTGATCCTCTGTCATTTCAGTTTTAATCCCAATGAATAATTTAAATGAACTGGGTTTTTTTCACCATTAATTAAGTTGACTGGTGGTGTTTTGCTTTTGAGAAAGAGTGAACCTATTGTTTCGAGAGCTATCATGATTGTGACAGAGTTCACCTTCTTCCCGATCTCAAAATCACTGCTTATATGAATAAATGCTGTGTAAAAATGTGTAAAGAGGTGGAACCAGAGCTTAAATCACTGTCATCTGTCAAAACCAGTGCACAACTGCTTGCTGTTTTTATTATCGTGTGTATGAAAGCTCAATGATGTACAAAAATTGTAGGATGAAAAGGAGGAAGTGTGCATCAAACAGTTCTCTGTATTACCCATTTCATGAGAAAACAAGTACCAAAGCTATTTACAGCAGATTTCTCAATAAATAAATAGAATCCTGAAAACAAATTTTACTTTAGTGCCCTTCGTAATTATTTTCTAGGTTTTTCATCAATTGCAAGACGACAAATTCATATTTTCCATTCGAATTACTTGTTTTGTATTTTTGTGGAAAAAAACTCCAACCAAACACCAAGGTTTCCAAGAGAGTAGTAGAGTTTGCATATCTCTTAAAGCAGATAAAAAATTGTCTACTGGATCTGAATATACCACACATCATCCTCACCCCACTTATTCAGTATGGATTATTGTGCATAAATGCATTCAAGTGTTAAAAGCATTTTGTCAGTAGAATAAGTGGATGTAGAAAACCATAGACAATGTCTCTCTCAGTCAAGGCCTTCAGTAAAAAATAATGTATCCTCTTCTGTTCTTTTCATAAACATCTACAAGACAAAAAAAGTGCAGAAAACATAGTTATCTGTTATTGTCTGGGAAGGAAAAGAAAAACCAAAATCAGCTCTAACTGAAATGAAATCTTGAGATATCAAATTACTGAAATCTTGTTTTATTAAAAAAAAAAAAAGAAAAATAAAAAGTAATTTTTAGACTTGCTACCTAGTATGAAGGGTATTTTAAACAGGATAATCATTCAAAGGACTTAAAAATTTTACTTTATCGTCATAGCTTTGGTCTAATAATCCCCACTGTCTTATTTTAATATGTATGTCAATTTATGGTTAGTTTTTAAAAAATAAATGTCTCAAGTCTTCTCTAGAACACAAGACAGACTCATAGAGAGAAAAAAAAAACCATAAAATTAATATTCTACACAGAACATCTTATAATTATGAAATATAAAAAGACTAAATGCAAGCTGTATGTTAACACCAGTTGATAACAGCATCAAAGGCAATGCACTAAATTTCCATACATGGTGCCACAACTAGGTATTATGCTATACCTCCTCACAAAAATTGGTTGATTATGTAGGAAGTAATACCACAGGAAGCAAACTAAATAATAGCTAGCTATCATAATGACATCAGGAGTACAGCCTGGTTGCTTGTCACATCTCCACCTCTGCAGAGGTGAATTGAAGTGCTTCCACGTTCTCTTGCTCTCTTTCATGTGTACATTTGACTTAATACAATCCATGAGTTTTACAATAATTGTACCTGTAAGGTGGTAAGGTGGGACACATGAGTCCAAGTTTGCCAAACTCATGGTCTATCAGTCTTTAATGGTTCGGTAGGTCAGGCAACTGGAGTCTCACATCTTATGATCAGAGTTTCAAAGGGAGCTGACTAGATCATAAACTCTTCGTGCTGCTACACTGTGTCAGTATCTCCATATTTAATTTCTGGAACATGGTATTTGATGCATCATACATGATAGATGGTTTTATTAGAGTCCATGTCACATCAAGAGAACAAAATGTAGGATCCACTGCTATAGGCAATAGGAGCTTAGGAATATGTAGGCATTTGTTTCTGTCTTTGTGGCTTACTAGGAAGTTGATATGAAGACTCAAAAATGAATCTCTGTATACAGCTCAAAAACTCTTAAAATTTAAAATACATATTGTTTTCCTTTGTATTTTTTGTTTGGTTTTGATGTAGCTGTGTCCATCACAAAAGATGAAAAAGATAAATCTATAATGATAAGAACCAGGTTTTTATTTAAAAATAAGACATTGTCTTGATAATTGCTTTGCAGGGTTTTTTTTCATACAAATATTCTGACTCATATGAGGAGCCCATGATTGGCTTTACAGCAATCAAGCAACATTTTTTAGTTCTCTGTTGCTAAGAATTGCAATAAAATAAAATAGCATTAAGCATTATTAAAAAGAGTATTTTGGGACTCCCAATACCTATAAAGATGAAGAACCTAGTTACAAAGTATTTGTCGACTTTGCATGTGTTTAGTTTGTGACTGAATCATAAGTTATGATACTTAAATAGTTTTTGTCATAAGCACTTTCGTATGAGTCACCAGAACAATTTTTAAAGTGCAATGTCAAAACCACCATACAAACACCTTTTATATCATTCTGCGCACTGTACTGTTAAGGTTTTCAAGATACATCCAATTTAAATGATATGTTACTGTCCCTCTAAAACAAACAGCTATGCTTTTTATGTTTTCATGTTACAGAACTTCTTGTTTTCACTGATCACAGACTTACATCTCTGGAGTGAAACACAAACACTGTTATAGACTACAAGATATACTCCATATTCAACCTTACTATACATTACTCACCAGGGCACAACAACGGCACACAGAAAACATAAGGCAGAAAGTGAAGGATGCACTGCTGTTGATATCATTTTGATGGAATACCAGAACTCAAAATAAAATATATATTCAGCTCAACAGTGACTCATACATTTGAAAGTGAATTGGAAATTTGGGTAGGTAGAAAGTAATGATCCATGTGGGAATTTTGCGGGAGGAAGGAACTTTACTATGTAGCTCCACTTAAAGTCTGGAAAGGCCTTCAAAACTTGTGTGAGTTACAAAAGTGAATGATATTATTCCATATTTTTTGGTTAATAGACAGGAAGGGAAATTATCACCCTGCTGCTTTTTTTTTTTTTTCCTCCCACCTA
>VXBW01000362.1:713189-806732 GCA_013400375.1 Thinocorus orbignyianus | reverse complement strand
TATGCTTCATTAAAATAGTTTAGTTCATTCTAAACTTGTAAATCTCCTTATCTCTTCATCTCCTTTCTTTTTTGGGGAAAGGAAGGGCCATCTGACAGTCTGGTTTTGGCAAATTTGGCTGAAGCCACAGCACTGTATTAACTGATACTATCCTGATACAATCTCCTTAACCAGCACTTTGGAAGTTGGTGAAAAAGCAGAAATTCACCCAGGATTGTTTTCTTGTTTCACCTCTTCTTATTACACTGAGTTGATGTTATGCTTCCTTTCACAATGACACTTCAGTATTTGCAGTATGTACTTCAGCTTTTATTTTGGAAACAAACAAGCAAACAAACAAACAAAAAAACCAAACCAACCAAACAAAAAACCTCAAATGTTTCATCAAGCAGTGAACAAATTCATTTTTCTAATGAATACTCTGTCACAAGACTTGACTTCCTTTTGCTGTTTTATATTTCAACCACTGTTGAAATCCAACACCAGAATTTTGCTGGAGCACCAAACTACTCTTCTTCCCCAACTACTGATTTGTAGTTGTGAGTAATAATACTGACCCCAAGAGAACTTCTTCCCTGGGACTCATCCTGTGAGGTTTATACTATCAAAATTCTGGTTTAATATGAGTAGTATTTAAAATTAAATCTTTGGAGAATATGATTCTTCCAATAAATGCTATGCTAACTATATTTGAAAGACACTGTTTCTAAGATGCAATGTCACTTAGGAGATTTTTTGTCTTAATCAGTGAGTTGCATGAGCCAAATGCTGTGAAGAGGGTAATCGGACAGAATATTCTGAAAAGATAGAGAAAATACAGCACAAAAGCTGGTGTGTGATTTTCCCATATGGCATTTTCAAGAAAACTATGGAACATGGTCCAAAGTTGACACTGATTTATTTATGTCTCATGAACAGACATAGTAGCTTCAGTCTCCATGATGGATATTTATTGAGATTAGAGCAGCCAAGCACGTATAGTCACGTACAAAATGCTGGTATATCAGCTGTGGCCATCATAAATAAGAAATTCTATTATAATAATTACAAGGTTAATTGGATTTCAAGACCATTATTTTAAACTCATTTCTTTGAGTCCATTTTATCTACAGTCCAGCTGTGTTTCAAGATTTAAAAGGTATCTGGATTATAAAAATGATGCTTTATTAGCTAATGAATCAAATCTAGACCATTATTTGACAACAATCTTCATGTTACTTAGATTGTTTTACAGAAAAATACTTCCCAATAGGAAAATTAGATTACTGACTACCTGGAATATCACTGCTTGTGTTAAAAGCAGGGATAAAATAAACTCATTAAAAAACCCCAAGTAAATATATTATTCTAGAAAGTCATGTAAGGACTCTGGAGCTCTAAATTAGTTTATGGCAAGCATATGGATGCAAAAGACATAGCCTTCACATGAGTTGTCACTTTCCTTGTGATCAGTGAACAATAGAGGAATGAGAAACAAGATGTATCTACAGCTTCCACAAAAATTGGGCAAAAGAGTGCAATCATTAAATCTGAAACAGAACAGAAGCAATGAATTGGATGGTGCCTATGAAATGGACTGAGCAAAGTCCAGGAGATGAGGTAAGGCTGCTTGTGAAGCAGGTCTAGACCACAAAAAGGGATAACAGTCTGACCAGCTCTAGACTCCCCCTCTTTTTTCATTAAAACTTCAAAAATAGAACGACTAACCTCTCTTTTGAAGGAAAATTTAAAATATTATTAACTGCAGATGACATTTAGAAAGATTTGATCTAAACTAACTGAGGAACAGAACATTCTTTGGTTTTAAATCTGAGGGGTTTAATTTATATAGCCTTTTTAAAAAATTCACCTTATGGCTCTCTTTTGATCTCAGGGATGACTATTCTCATTGAGTTCACTGTAGGCAAGCACGATCCACTGTAAATTCAGTTTTCATCTCAGTACTCTCCTTCCCCTCTAATTAATGTAAAAGATCCACATTAAATGTATAGAGTGTAAATGTTAGATTAGAACACTCTTTCATTCGCTGTGATTTATAAGAAAGGATAACATCCTGACAGACCTCAGAATAGAGTACACTCAAGCAGTTTTGGCAAGGTGATTATAGTTGGACATTTACTGTAGATAAGACATATCTTTTTCAACTACCTTTTATTTTTTCACTAAAAAGCAGGAAAGGACACAGGTTAAGCAAATCCAGTTCTGTAATGAGAGTGTTGTCTAACTCTTAGTAGTACAAAAGGTTACTCAGAGCTTATAAATTGAAGGACTCTGTCCTTCCATCATCTCTTGAAATCATATTTCTACAATGAATTGATAAGTATGACTTTATTATTTGAATTAATGTCATTCATTATTCTTCAGTTAATTGGATATTCAGCTAAAATCAAGCTGTCTGGAAACAAAATACTTTAGCTAACAATAATATTAGATGGTTTATTAGCTTTCACTAAAAAGTCTATAAAGGGTGACCCTGCTTATTACAGGCCAAGAAAAAGTTGATGGGCTGAGTTGGATACAAGCCATTCTCACAGTGTTCTTTCAAAAAAATTAAGTTACAAATTAAAGCTTTGGTCATGCCAGCATTTTAAACAGATGAGAACGACCTTTGAAGACTGTGTAATTTTTTGGACTGCACTCATCAGAAAGTCTTCTTTCTATCCTCCTTTCCCCTCTATCAAAACATTTACGAGAACTGACTGGTGACTGGAAAGAATATATAGGTAAAATTATCTTTATTCTTCAGATATTTCATGGTTTCAAACTAGAAAGGTCAAATTGAGAAGGTAAGAACAGAATTCCTATCTCCTGTTCCCCTGCAATTTTGCTGGGAACAGGTGAGAGAAGCTGACCAGTCCCTTCAGGGCCTCAGCAGTTCACCTCTGGGAATGTCTCATATAATTTGGATATTTGGATTAGGTGGTGTGAGGCAGTGAATAAAAAAAGCTTGACTTTTTCATTCACGTGTTGTCTCTTGTAAAGCAATTGTCAGATATCCTGGGTGAAGTATTTTAAGTCTATCTAATTTTTTTGGTTGGTTGGTTGGTTTGTTGTTGTTATTGTTGTTGTTGTTTGTTTTTTTTGTTTTGTTTTGTTTTGTGTTTTGCTTTTACTGATAAGAAGTTCTGGTATATTCTGGTTACCTGTATGACCTGCTTTTGTCTCTGCATTCTTTCCAGGAAAATCATGCTTTTTAGGTTATTAAATAAAAACATTAGGAATATAACACTTAAATTCAAATCCTCATAGATATATGCAGTACCAATCAACAGGTTTAGGAAGAAAAAGTCCTAAAATCTTCCCTGCCTTCATTACTTAAAGCATTGAGTTCTCCTTAATTTTTGGAAAGCAATTTCATTTCCCCGCCTTAACTTTTATTGACTACTACATTAATAAAATATGGAATATAGTGTTTTCAGAATGTTGTTTCAATTTGCCAAACAGCTCTTGATGTAAATATTGGCTCATTTTTTTTAAGTTTCCCTGAACTTCTTAAAATCTAATTGACAAGATAAAAATCTAATCAGTAGAGATTTTTTTGTTTCATAACTTGAAGTATTTCAGAAATGACAGCATATGCTGTATTCTGCAGGAGCTCAGAATTGTGCCCACTTCACTTCTAAAGTATAATTTTCCCCCATAAAAGAATAGTTTTCTACATAAAACAATGACAATGAATTAATCATAGTTTTAATGAATAAAAATAAAAAAGCTTTTCTGGGGTTCAGTTTCTGTTCTGCGTCATTGTTTTCATACATTCAACTAACTCATCTCTCCCTTAACAATATGGTGTCATGAACTAACACACGGCTCAGGCTTTCTTTGTTAATGCAAAACTGAATTTTATATTTATCAGATAGACTATTTTAGGTAGCGTGCAAACATCAGATACCTTTAGTTCCTGAAAATTGGTTTAATTGCAGGCAGCGGTTTTTGAAAAAGATGTTTAAGGATTTAATGGTGGTTGACAGATCTCTGAAATATCTGGAGTTACACATCTTGACGCTACTCCAAGACACCACATATTACAACTGGGATCTTTTACTGGAAGTACTTTGGCCTTATTTGCATAGGTAAGGTCATTTTAACACCTTTTTTATTTTGGAAATACAAATAACAACGTTAATGGTTTTTTGTACTGTTGCCTGTATTTCACTTAATGTCGTACAAAGAAAAGTAGACTGTTAGAGAGAGGCCATCAAGAGGATGAGAAAAATAGATCCTTGTTCTCTGCACTGTTCAGCACCTAAAATGAGAAATTCCCAAGTTTCCTATGTGAACCACTAACACACTACTTACCTGGAAGTAGATTTTGGGTTCTCCTTAATATTAGAGGAGAAGGAAGTTTGACTTTGTGGCAGTGAGAAAATTACATAATTTTTAAGTCTTTTCAGACTTTGTCTGATAGTATTTCAGATACTGAATATCTGTCAATCCAAAATTGTAGTACTAATTCACTGGTCAAAATTTCTCTAAACTATTGAGATCTCCAACAAAGGCATACAATCCTTACTCCTTCTTGGGTTATAAAACTGTGAAATTAAAATGGTGTATAAAATTTTTCATAACAAGGCATTATATTAAAAAAAAAAATATTGCAGGCACAGTCCTGTTTTACGTAGATGATGTAATTTGCTGTGTTATACTCCGTTGAAGAGAAATCTATGCTTTCAGACATTAGGAAAAAAAAATATCTTCCTGGAGATATCTACAAGCACTTTGGGGAGACATAAATGGCACTTCATCATGACACGTATTAGCCACTAAAAATAAAGTTTAGAGTTTTTTTAATGTATAATCTGTAAACTAATTAGATTCCAATTAGAGATATCTGGCATTCATGAAAGAATGTTTTCAATCCAAACTTTTTGTGAAAACATGCATTTAAATTCCAATATGGATGTCAGGATTCTTGGGTGAGTTTGCTATAAATACTACAAACTATGATAAGTTTTCCATGAAAATTGAAAGCTTCAGAAGTCTAAGGGAAAATAGAGACTTCCACAATTAATATTTTTAATATATATTTTCTATTGCTTATATTTTATTTTACGTTTTTTAAATTTCTGGGACTTGAAATTTGTGCTTTGTTTGTGTCAGAGGCAGCTGTGCAACAGACATCAAAACATAATGTGATCTGCTGCTTATACAATCCAAAGGAAAATAAATTCTAAGTATCGACCTGAATATTTCTTCCTGTTTGAATTTATTAAGCTCAGGTACATGGAAAAAGCCAGGAAATATCCGTTTTCTCCTTAGGGTCCAAGTAACTTTTGATAGCTAAGAGCTACTTGACAGAAAAAAAGATGTTAACTTGAATTAGCAGTATTCTTATGAAGGTAAGGCCATTTCTAGTTTCAATATGAGTAGCAAATCTCACTAAAAAAACAGACACTGCTTAACATATTACATACTCTTGTCTTAGATATATTTACATTTTTTAACATACAAAGGCAAAGTCTGAGTTAAGTCATCTAGTGCCTTAGAAATGGATCCCAGGTCATTAAATTTTCCCTCTTTCCTTAAACATCTTGGCCTGACGTCCTCCTGTGCTCCGTTTGAGAAGACCAATTTGGGATTATTTTTTTTTTGCTTTAAAAAGTCCTTTCACTTTCTTAGTGGTAAAGAAATTAAACACTCTATAATAATGAAGAAAGTCACACTCCCTGGGTTTCAGTCTGTCAGCTGCACTACAGAACTAAGTGGTACTTCATAGGAATGGTTCTTCTAGAATCTGCAAAGGCATTGATTAACTTCTTCCCATTAACCTGTGGCCTCAGCATTAAGCATAAATAATGCAGGAACAGCTGTAGAACTGCTAAAATGTGGTTCATTTTAGTTCCTTACCTTCCATTCCTCAAGTTGAAGCTTTTATGTAGAGATTCGTAAAGGAAATATACAGTGTAGTCAATACACAAGTTTGTATGGAGTATGAACAAGAGAGTGTGTGTGCATGTGTATAAACACCAAAAGAAATGTCACAGCAGGGTTTAAACAAGTGGTGAATGTGCATCCAGTTAAGAGACTGGGAGTAGCCATCCGTGGGTAACAACAGGGAATATTTCAGAGTGCTGTGGCAAAAAGGCCACACAAGAGCTAAGTCCACAGCAGCAGTAAGGGGCAATCTCAATGGGATGCAGCTCAATGTGAGGAAGTGCCTTTGTTAAGAACATGTGAAGGCTACAAAGAGCAATACCACTTAAGCTAGAAGATATGAAATGGAATCAAAAGGTAGCATTTCTTGTTCCCTATCCCATTGCATGTAATAATGACCACAATATCAAAACTTACGTCTCCTTTTTTTGCAAGAGTATGAAACAGTGAGTGAAAATTCAGTAGTTTGTATGATAAAAAAAAATCTTATTCTGTTTATGCTGCCTCATTTTTCAATTTGCTACATTATTTACACATACATGGAGCATTGGATAGATAAATTTGAAGAGTTTTGACCTGAAAGGGATTACTTACGCTGTCCTCATTGAGTTCTGTGTCACATCCTCAGAGGAACCTACTTGCACTTTAGGTCCACTGGCAAAACTAATGCGTTCAGTCTTTGCTTAACTGGATTGTCGAGAGTGGAGAGCAATTCCATGACAGGAAGAGGACAATGCTTAAAATGGAGGTCTGCACTTGATGTAAGAAGAGTTAGAAGAGTGAAGGTTTTGTCTTCTAGTTCCCATTCACCACAAGATTCAAATGCCCACATTCAGTGACTCACTCAATACTCTCTTTACAATTTTTTTTTTTAGTAACTAATTTTTCTATGGAAAGAATACATAGGAAGGTACAAAATGTTTAGTGCTTTGAGTACTAAATTGTTTGAGGAAAAAAACGAATGCAGTAATTAACTGTGATTTGACTTTGAGGTATCACCAACATTTGAATGGACTTCCATTGCTGATTAATACTAACTCAGTTTGACTATAATACAGATGTATACAATGTAAAGGAAATAACAATGAAGTTTGTCAACTCTCATGCATAAGCACTGCACGCTGGTCAGCACTAAAAAGCCACAAGGCTTTTTTCTTTGCAATACAGCTGTCCCGGTTTGAGAGCTTCTGTCATTTGTTTAGTGGCCAGCACAGCCCAAACCACAACAATGGCATTGCTCAATTAGGTGCTCTACAGAGGGTTTAAAGTGTTATTTTAAAGCATCATCTATAGGCTACTGTCAGAGACAAACTGCCATGTTACAAAGATCGCTGGTGTGTTCTGGTTATATAATTGAATTTCAGATGTCCTTGCTGTCTCAATACATGTTGCTATTTTTCTCAATACCAGCAATAGGATCAATGTTTCTCCTTTTAAGAGAGTTTACCTGTTTCTGTTCTGCAGTGTCGCATCTTTCTGCCTATGCAATCACGTTCTTTAATAATATAAACATACAAAACAATTATTAAATGCCTCTAATCACTGATAGATAGAGGACTCCCAGTGGGGGGAAAAAAAAAAAAAAAAGATTCCAACAATAACAATAAAATGCTGCTGATAAGTACATGATCGGAAACAGAAAGGTACAGAAGAGTTCTTACCACTTTAACAGAAACTCATGGAGTGCTGTAAATTACAGGTTTAGAAAATAGAGGAATCTCATTTTAATGCCGCAGATGATGCATTAGTAGCAAAATACTCTGAAGAAGGTATATAGCTCAAATTTTTGGCATTTCCCAAATTATCTGTGAATTTCTTACTCATTAAAGAACATTTTTGACAAATACAAATGGTCTGGTCTATTTTAATAGTACAATGGTAAAGTTTTTGGATCTGCAGTCATGTAATAGAGGGAAGATTTCGGACCAATTTTCTGCATAATTTTTGTACTGTTAAAAATTCAGCATTTTTTTCTTACAAAAATGTAATGACGATTAGGATATTTATTTTGTTATATTTATGGCAGCCACTCAAAATATGCAAGAATTTTGTTTCAAGTATTTTAGTAGTGCTGCAATAGATCTTTCACTCAATCACACGTCTGATAAATAGCTTTATATATCTCATGACACACTCAAGGAAATAAAAGTTCTTTGGAGACATCTTCTTTACAAGCATTAGTGTCACATCTAGCAGGACAACAATAAATGTTTGACATGGCACAACAAAATTTATATGACAGCTTCCAACAGGAAGTACAAGAAAACAGCTTCTGTGCATGATGAAGCTGAAAGAATTTAAGAAATTGTCAGTAACAGCAAGAGCAGTATCCTTTTCAATGAAACTGTGTAAGAGTAAACCTTGCACAGTAAAAGTGGATCAGAATCTCTAGTGTATGACACCTTTTTGTTCAAAGGCATGATTCCAAGTTGGCAATATCACAAAATGAAAACAGGTATGAATAATGCAGGCAATGAATGAGCAATTAACATGCACTTTATATTTATTAATCCCTGCTCTGACAAATCATCAGAGGTATTCTTCAGATTTTGCCTTTTGATTTTATAAAGTCTTGCTAGAAAGCAAATTCCTTAGGAAGTTCTCTCTTATCTAGAGAGTCTGATTTTGTAACATCTGCACAACCCACTGATAATCAGCATCTCCAGCTCAGCCAACATTACTCTGTATATACTTCATGATTCTTCAGGCCTTGCCATCTTTCCATCTCTCCCTTGCAAGCTTACCCTTTGTGCAGAGTGTTGCTTTCTCTTAAATGATCTCTTTCTTTCTTTCTTGCCCTAGTCCACCTATCTTTTAGCTTCAGTCTATTATCACAGCATTTTTTTGCACCAAGATTTTTGCCAGGCTTCTGCTCTGTTCTCCATTCTGAACTGCTCTCTGTTCACTAGAATTGATGTCTTCAATCTTACTGCTTTGCGAAAGTTAATTTCAGCATTCAGTATACTTGTATTTTAAACCCACAAACTGAGAGCTTATGGGTTAACTCCAGACAAGTATTGATTTCTGCTAGCTTTTTTCAGATGCACTTCCTTCACAATGTTTAAAGTTCTCACAAAAATCTTACTGGAGTTATAAGCATGTTTTTTAAAGAATCTGACCTCGTTTGACTGTTCTTAAAGAAATCAAAAGAAAATACTAACCCCTGAGAAAAATATTCAACATTTATCACATACCGCAGAATGCATTTACTGTTAAACATTTTTTTGTAAAAATATAAGCCTGCTGTTAGTTCATCTGAAGGTCATCAGCATCAGTAAAGCAAATGCCTCATGGTTCTTATAAATCTCTAATTTGCCAAGGTACTTCTGCAACACACAGTGAAATTATTGGCCCTCATGAGGTAAACACTTCGGCAATCAGTTTCAAGCTGCAACATGTAAAGATTGCCAAATACATAGCTCTTATTATAATCAGAGATTTAAGACTTAAGAAGTTATGCCCAAAGAAGAGCTGACGCAATAAGACAGTTTCTACCAGAATATTAATGGATGATGGAAAACTACAAACCTATCTTAAGAAATTCACAGACATTCACACTGCTCATATTGTTTAACAGGCAAATTCTGTCATGGAGTGTCACTAAAGCTTCCAATTCATCTGACCAAGTCACAGGGATGAAAAAGACAAAGTGTAGGAAAACAGACAAAGAGGAAATAACTGTAGAGAAAGCTGTGGATGCTCTGCAAGATCTACTGAGGAGAAAGCACTGAAAGGAAACAGTCCCTCAGCCATGATACTGCATTGGATCCTGTGATGTATTCTGTGTCCTTATTCTGGTATCTGTCATGATCCACAATCGTTTCACCAAAATATCAGTTTGTTGCACCTAACACTAGGGTAGCCTCTTAATCTGTTAGGCTCCTTGCTTTTCAAGAAAAGCACAAGGTGACTGAAAATAGCTTCAGCTTTCTAATTCCTTTCATAAGCATAAACTCCACAGACCTTATGTAGAATGCTTTGGTACATGACAACCTCTCTCACTGGAGCCTTTTCTCCCTTCATTACTATCAGGTTTTCTTCCCTTTTCTCTTTTAGTCTTGATTCCTGTCTGATCTTCCATCTTTCCAACCTTATTTCAGCATCTTCATTTATACTAATTCCCCAAAAATCTCTTTTGTTATTTTCAGAGACGAACATCTGAATTTTAGCAAGACTCTTCATTTTTCTTCAGTTCTTGGCTCAAGAGTTCCATCAGAGACCACTGTGTGCTTGCTAGGATTTCCTGTGCTTTGAAACCTAGTGCTTTATGATCTGTAGTTTTGAGATCGTCATTAAAATAATAAAGCTCTATTGATCCCCTGATTACTTTATTTACCTTGCTGTTTCCTGTTTTTAATTACAACAATTGAGAAACTATCTGAAGTGTTTCATTTGTCAGACTAAATAATGCCAGCTGTTTGGAATGAAAACACATAGAAGACACATGGGTTATCCTACATTCAGATGAAATGTGCAGTCCAGTATTTTCCCACAAAATATTTCCAGTAGACAAATGTTTTATACTAGCAACTGTTTAAAAACTATATAAAAACATTAAAAACTGTTTAAAAACTAAATACTAGCAATAGTTTAAAACCAACCTCAAAACATGACTAAATGATGCTAATGAGGAGATAAGTGAAATAAAAATGCAGAGGAATCTTTTAGGATTTAGCCATATTTTCCAGCATATAAACTCCATACAAGTGGTATTTCTGTTGTCACCTTTCACTGTTGCTTCTTGACACTGCAATTTCTCCTGTTGCTACCTCATTTCATGTCAATGCTTCTGTCAAGGCCTCTGGTGTGACTGTCACTTCTTCACTACAGGTGGTGGTGAGGGCAGCAGCATCAGCACCTGTGAGACTGAGAAAAGATGTCATGGGTAAAGCAACAGCAAAGGTTTCAACAGCACCTGATTAACTTCATTCATTTTTCAGGCAGGAGGTTATTTTTGAAAATGACCAATTATACACAAGAAATTAAAATAAATTTGTCATATCTTTTCCTTTCCCCCTTCTTCACTTCATGCTGACAGATAACAGGGAGCTGGTTGAAACTTCAAGAGACTGCAGCTGGCAGAGAGCTGAGCAAGATGTTTCTGGAGAGTAGTTTATCTACTGAACAATACAATCTCAGGTCAACTGAAATTACTTAATCTAATCTTAAAAAAGGAGGCTATTCAAAAATTTTAAAATGATCAATTTGAAAAAATCCAAATGAATTTGAATAATGAGCAATTTTTGCAGTATTGTGTTCTGATACTTCCCTTTTTAAATGTTCCTGAATGGCATTTCTGAAGAATAGGGGGAAAGAAAAATCTTATCAATCTACAATAGTTCTATTTATTTTTTAAACTGAAAAAATATACCATTTTGTTTGGGTTAACTTTAAACAAATAACTGAACAGTAATTATTCACTAAGCTCTGTGATGGTTTGTGCAAACTCCCAAGAGCGACAAGAGCTGTTATCAAGTTGCTCTTGAACAGAGGAGCCAGGACAACAGCAAGCAAAAGAATGTGCTGCAAGGTGCTGAAAGAGGTTAGATATAGATGTTCTGTTCCCTCTGCTTCCAAAAATATTCCATGCAACTTTGGAGAAATCATCATGTGCCAGTTTTCCAAAATTACTTCAGTGACTGAATAAAATATCTGTATTCAAAATCCTTTTCAGTTACTGTATAATCAAAGAGGAATGTAAGTGTGTGTTCTGTCTTGTTTCATTTTGTTTTACAATGAAGTCCCACAGGTACTCAATATTTTATTAGTCTGACATGGACAACTTTAGTTATGAAATGTATGAGCAACACAAAACACGTTCCATTCTGAGTCCTGAGTCAGTAAGACAGGCCTTCCTATTGTGCAACATCTTTCATTTTCCTTGAAGGTGTTTCCTCTTTCTACACGAATTTCTAGTTAGATGCAAGATTCCTTTGTTGAAGTGACCAAAACGTTCTTTTATCTCCCTGGAGACTACATTACTTGCAGGACTACAGCTAAAGACTGTTTTGTATACATTGAGACCTCCTACCAAAACTACCTATTGAGAATAGAATTCCTGAAGACTGATGAGGTGACAAAGATAACTTGGCTCTTTATTCCAGTAATCAGCACTTTCACTTAAATGGAAAGATCTGGGATTAATTGGCTGATCTAATGACTGCATCTATCTGTGGGAAGAAGCTACAGCAGAAAATATATGAAAGCATGGAAATGCAGATCCTTGTCTTTGGTGGGATATAAGAAACACCTGTCAGCCTTTTCTCTTGATTCCAGCTTAACATGGTATTTATTAATATCCCTCTCTGAACCATGTAATTCTCTCCATACACCCTATAAGGAATACCGGTGCATCCCCCAGGGCTGTGGATTCATCCAGCCAGGTGGGTTCCAAACAGCTGTGAGCTCTGTTGGTGACCATGATAATGTACCTCCTGTGAATTGGATACTCTCCAAAAGAGCACAGTTCGTTTGCATATTCATCCCACTTACGTGTGATTTTCTCCAAATGGCAAAGGTCTGCTATATAATTCCTACTGTAGCAGATGGTCATAAAGGGTTCCCCTCAAAGCAACTTTTTCTGAATCTGTTCTCTATAAAAAAAAGCACATGAATGAGTTGGTGTTTATAAGACAATGCATTTGGAGGAGAGAGGGAAGGAGAGTATTTATTAGTATACAACACAACCATAGGAAATTTTTTTTCTTGTGTACTTATACTGAAATAGTTGAAATATGAAAAAACATTTAAGTTAAACTGTTACTGACCTCTTCAAGATGGCAGTATGGTGTTAGTCACATCGTGGATCAACACTGAAAACCTGAAGTCTTCTATGTGCCTTCATTTCAGCCTTTATTGTTTTTTTTTTATAAAAGGTAAATTCTCCCTAGACACAACTCAGTAAAGAAAATTAAGCTGAATTTCTCCATCCCTTTCAATCTACTGAGTATGTTCACATCAGTGTTGAAATAGAAAATTAGTTTTATGATACAAGGGTAATGACATGATAATTGTTTCTTATGGGTATATAACCTTGAAAGATATAATAATAGGGGAATATCTGTGTTCTTAAGATCAATTTTGTGTCAACTTTCTCCTGGCAAAAATTACTGTTATTCAATGTAACATAATACTTCCTTTGTTTAAAAATGTTTTTTCATACCTTTAAGCATAATTTCCTTAATTCCTATAAAGATTTTCAGTTTATAGTAAGGTTTATATTTATAATTTCTGCTGAATATTCAACAGGTTTTTCCTTAGGGAGACATAAGCAAGTTTTAGATAAAATATTTGCATGTTTTCTCTTTTAAGATGTCTTTACATTTCCTTTTAACAATGTAACTTTTAAAATTCTTATTTTTTAATTTATCCTTACTTTTTGGAGAAGATGTTAAATGGAAGTTATTTAATAGCAAACAGGAGAGTTTGACTCCTTTGTCTATGTATATCTATGTCTATTCATAGAGTTTGGTAGAATTATTATTCTTGCCTGTGTCCAGGAGCGTAGTTCACAAAGGTAACTTTTTTTTGTTCATATTGGTAAGTTTTGAGTCAGACAGAATGGACCAACACAAAGTGCTATAACTTCCATCTCCTCATTTTAGAATTTAACAACAATAAAAATAAAAGTCAAAATGGTAGTTCAGACATTAAACTTCCCTTGCTGTTCTTAAAATCTTCCCAGAGTCCTAGATAATTTAAATAACTGTATATGCTTACATCTGGAAACCTAATAATTCAATAAAACAATTTAGAAGAAAGTTAAACAACACTATGATTATTTAGTGAAAAT
Source organism: Thinocorus orbignyianus (assembly GCA_013400375.1). Lineage (NCBI taxonomy): Eukaryota > Metazoa > Chordata > Aves > Ciconiiformes > Thinocoridae > Thinocorus > Thinocorus orbignyianus. The sequence goes on along the minus strand of VXBW01000362.1, from coordinate 793,066 downwards.
TAAATACCTATTTAATCTAAATTGATTCTTACAGGTGACTATATTAGGAACTTTATCTACCTAGATTCCAGCTTAGGTATAAAAAATCTCTGCAACTTCTTTGTGAAATGGGACTCATGAATTTGAACAATGCAATATGTTGCAGAGAGACATGCTAGATTATTAGCATGAGAAAAATTAGGTTTATTCATGTGGTTTGTTCTTTCAAATAAATTGGTTGCAGCTGAATGAAATTCAGCTTACTGTCAATTTCTACTGTAATTGTTAAAGATATTGAAATGAGCTGGGATTAAAAGGTTCACTGTCAGTTTCTTTTAAAGCAAGAATAAATTAATCCTTTCTGTCAAAGACAAGCCATACTGTATGATTTTCAACGCACAGTTCAATGTCCTCAACTTTCTGAAGTGCTGAAAGGGTTAATTACTTTGAACTTTCAGTATGAAGCAGGTAATGAAAGATGGAATAATAAAAGAGGTAAAAATGACACATGAACAGACTAGGGATAAGTGTAAGATTGTCACTGAATTTTGAATTTGGACCCAGGAAACTCAAAGGTTTCTAACTGATGTATCTGCAGAACACAAACTGGTTCCCAGGATAATGCCCACTCTTTCATGTGACACTTAACACGTATGCACATGTGCAGCCCCAGTGAGACACAAGGGCAGGTGCCTGAGTTTAATGCAGCTCCCAGACAAAGGTGAAAATGCCCATGCTTCCCACCCTGGTGTCAGTTATCATATTGGACTATATCTTAATTTTCATAGCTTAGAGAAAGCCTTTATTTTTACTTTCAAATACTATTGTCCTTCTGGCATTTTTCTAGAAGAACCTGTTGCCAAAGCCTACCCCGGAGCACAAGATGTCCCTAAGGAAAATTTCCATAACACTGGTTGTGTTGTCCTGCAAGAAAATGTGGTTCACCTCCTTGGTAGCTATGAAACAATAGCTATTATTTATGTATTTCTCCAAATCACAGTGTGACATTTAGCTTTTTTACATCTTTTAGATTTCATGTGCAATTCATCTGTTATGAATTTTACCATCTAAACTCTCCTATTGTGCCAACAGTCTTTTTAACAACAAAAAATAAAGGATGTGAAAAAATATTACTAGAATATATTTCAGAATTTCAGAATCTGAAGAAGAGTAAAGCTCCAATAATATCTTAAGGGTCTTAAAATCACATCTTACTTAATTAACCTGAACATTCTGAAGTTATCATAAATTGATTTTTCAATAATAATTGTTCATTATTATCATGAAGTTATAATAAATTCCAAGATTTTCTTGCTAAACTGAAGCAGTGAATGGAAACTAAATGATTCTGGACATTTACACATACTTATCCATATTAAGGTTGAAACTATTAGTTAAATTAAAATAATAACTACCTACCTCCACCAAAAATGCTATTTTGTTTTTTAAGATTATAAAGAACAGATTTAGTCTCCAAGGTGTAGATCCAAAGGCACCACTGTTAGTTCAAGTTGAAAGAAAGGAAAATTAAGTGTTAAAATATCTTTTCACAAAAAGATTTTTGTTTTCTTTACAAAGGTGATTTACATTTTAGAAATACATGAGTTCAAAAAGAAGTCTAGCCCTGAAAACAGTCTTTCTTCTTTCTTTTTGCTGAGAAATATTGATTATTTTTTTTAGCTGTGAACTGTTTTGTCGTATACTGAATACCCAATAACTCTATTGAATAAAGATGACTCTGGCACAGGGATGGCAAGCATACAAGTTGTTATTGTTTTAAAAGTATTTGTTTGCATTTTGTGGATGAACAGCCTGAGTTAAGTGAAATTGCCCTGCTCCTTGTGCTTAAAAGTAGGTAGCTGACACATGACTAGGAGTGGCAGACCACTTTGACTACAGAAATAGGTAAACAAGGATACTGCTGCTAACATAAACGGCGTCCTAGAAGTAAGGGTAATTGCACACTAGCGAGAATTCATGTGCTCTTTTGCACGGACTTAAAAAAAACAGCTTTAACCTTAAGATATTTACTCATTGTGCACTCACTTGTTATCAATACTGATCACATTTTACGATGACCTTTGATTATTAAAGATCCTATTAACCTGAGTAATATATACTGCATATGAAGACTACAGCCAGAAAATTATTACTTTAGAATGAAGATGTGTGTAACTGCAAGTCTTATATGTAGACATGTGGACAGATTAATAATCAGTTTGGTACAAACCAGGAGGCATCAGTTGCTTCATGTCAAATAGATTATATATAACAGCATTTTTTAGGCCCTGGCTAATATCTCTGATACTATTAGAGCAGTATGATAGGAACTATGTCTCCAAATCAAAGAATTTCATGAAAAGAAGATGAGTTCTTGCTCAAACACAAAATACAATGACATTCTAATAGCACAGGCAACAAGAACAGCTGCTGCACATAGTCCCCTATTACCAACCACTGACATTGTATATAGAATAACTTAGTAGAAAGCTTGGAAGTCTTTAAAAGCAAAGAGAAAAAGTAAACCATTTCCAATATCCTCTCTCTGATGTGATTCTGTAGTCAAGACCATGTGAATAGTTCACTACAGGACAGCTGAACACCCAAATGCTGTAGTTTGCACTTCAATTTCAGCAAATCCAGAAGGTGATTTGCTTTGAATGTTGAAACATGTAAAAGCAAAATAAAATAAAATAAATAATTTTTCGGAGATGGAGATTTCATGCCAGAAAAGCAGAAGTTATTTTGAAAATCACTTAAGACTTATGGGAAAGGGAGATGTATCTGCAGAATAATTTGTTGCTCCAAAACTCAAAGCAGTAATTACTTTCACAAAGTCTTTCCTTTGTTACAGAATCACCTCTGAGATCACCAAGTCCAACCATACACAAAAACACAACCCACACCCTACAATCTCAGGCACCAGAGCATGCCCTGAAGTGCTACATCTACATGTTTCTTAAATACCTCCAGGGATGGGGACTTTACCACCTCCCTGAGCAGGTCGTTCCAATGCATGATCACCCTCGCAGTAAAGTCATTCTTCCTAATATAAAATCTAAACTTCCCCTGCTGCAACTTCAGACCATTTCCTCTGGTCCTGTCATTATTCATTTGAGAGAAGAGGCCAACACCCACCTCTCTGCAACCTCCTTTCAGGTAGTTGTAGAGGGCAGGGGGGTCTCCCCTCAGCCTCCTCTTCTCCAAACCAAACATGCCCAGTTCCCTCACCCTCTCCTCAGATGACTTGTTCTCTCGACCCCTCATGAGCTTAATAGCTCTCCTCTGGACATGCTCCAGCACTTCAGTGTTCTTGTAGTGAGGGGTCGAGAACTGAACACAGTACTTTAGATGGGGCTTCATCAATGCTTAGTACAGAGGCATGATCGCTTCCCTACTCCTGCTGGCCACACTATTACTGATACAGGCCAGGAGGCTGTTGGCCTTCTTGACCTCCTGGTCACACTGTCCATCTGCAAGACCTCCCTTTCATGATTCACTGCACTTTTGAACAACTTGTTTCTTTTTGTTATTTCACATAACTTACATTCAATTTTTTGTGTCATGCTTATTCACTTTATACAAAAATATTTTTTGCTAGTAAACATTTAAGTGAAAAAAGAATACTTAAATGTCTGGTTTTTTCAGTCTTTTTAATAATGTAAAATATAGCATACAGCAGATTTAAGTTTTTATACAAAAGTCAGCTAACTCTTTGGTGCACTACATAAATCTTGATGAACATTGTAATTCATGTTTACGTAGACAATATGAAAATAATATTCACAGGGAATATTCAATATGAAAATAATATTCACAAGGACAATCCATAATGTCATCTGCAAGTGTTCATATTACTTACATAACATTTCCAAGTGGCATTGCAATAGTGCAATTATCAATTTAAACGAGCAGAAGGTTTCATGTGTGAAACAGAAGTTGAACCTCTTGACTGCCTTTCTGACAGGTAAGGAACACAACACTTCACCTTTACCCTAAATAAAGAGCAAGTCAGTGAATTTAATGTCATTAAATAATTAAAATATCATGAATTATATTCCTTTGTTATCTTTATATACTTACCTAATTGCTACAGAGATCACAGAAGCACATAAAAGTACAGGAAAATACAAGTTCTTTTTCTCACATAAAATAGGTAAAATAAACCCCACCTTATTAAGCTTACTGGAATTTTAAAGTGTACAACTTGAACACTATTTTAGGAAGATGCTTCTCTGACAGTTACATGTTGTTTGCCAAATTTGTTATAAAGTAATTTTTAATATCTTCCTTCTCAGCTCAAAAAAAGTTTTTAACTGAAATAATGAATTATCATTAAAATACAGAACACTGGTTTGCAAGTCTGGTGTCTGTGTCTAATAAAGTCTCAAATCAGATGTAGAAAAGTGATCAAATATGCTCTTTGTATTCTTATAGAATGTTAGGACAGAATATTTCAGCAGCTTATTATGTGTGCAAATACCACATGAATCAAGAAAGAGTTAATCAAGAATTATTTGGAGCTAATGCTTAGGGTTTAATTTTCTTTTAGATCCAATAAGGAAAAAAATACTGAAAGAAGGCAAATTTCCACATTGTCTGCAGGCTTCGAGGCATTGGATGAGTTAGGGATCTCCAATTATTACTACCTTCCTGATGAACTTCCATGTTCTGACTGGTGGGAATTTTCATTCATCACTGGGAAGCAATTGATTTTCTAATGTAGATACTCAGCTGTCCTCCATCTTCCAACTTAAAAAAAACACATTATTGCTGCTCTAAAACCTAGGTATGGCTCACAATAGCAATAACTTGCTGAAAATTATTCAATCCTATAGTTAACTACTAGATTTTTTACAGTATCTTCCTTTTCTTGAAAATGCGAGTTAAAAATTTAAATAAACAGTAATCAAATTATTTCATTTAGAAAGCTACACTAGCAAAAAGTAATTTATCTTAAATATACTGCAAGCAATAAAACACTGCAGATGTAATTAGCATACAGAATACTCTAGGAGAATGTATTTTTCCCACTGAAGATATCTTGTCTTTATCCTTCAGTATTATTAGTGATTCACAGGTGCAAAGAAAATAAATCCATGCCATCAAAAACTTGTATGCACCTGGATTATTCACACCACTATAGAGCATTAGTCAATAATGCAATGTAATTTTAGAGACCTTAGGCCAGACTTTCAAAGGCATTTACGTGCTTAAGGATGCAGGTAGGATCCTACTACAATTTTGAGGAGCCTAAGCAACATTTCCTCATATGAATCAATGACATTTAGCATTCTGCATGGTTTTGAGATATCAGTAGGTACTAATTTACATGTTTAGGTACCTAAATTCTCAAAACAATTCTGCTGTCTTCTCGCTTCCTTCTGAAGCAGAGAAAAGTGACATAACACTATGGCCATGGGCTCACAAAAAAAGTTATTACAAAATTCATGAAGATAGGGATACATGGTGTTGGAGCTATATCGTGGCAAATACCAAAATGTGATTTTTTTACTCCACAGACAATAATAAAGTATCTTGTGTCTTTTGCAACAGAGGCAAAATGAATCACTCTATACTCTGCATGCACATGAATAGATGCTGAGAACTGTAGTGGGTAGTAATTCGTGCTGATAGTTTTTATTTTAATACTGAATATTGGGGATATCAATTATAGAGTACATTAACAAATACAGCAGCTTCAGACATGTAAAGAGTAGTTTCAGGCATTTAATGTAACAAATGTGTAGCAGTCAAGTCCCATGAACAGCTCCAAGAAATCAGAAATAGTCCTATTTACTCCATTGAGATAAAAAAGTAGACAGAGAAATCAAAGCACGTACCCTCTCCCAAGTGCTCAGCTTCTTTCTGCCCAAATTACTCCACCCATTTATCACTTTTTTTCCTTCCCTGTCTGATCACAAACATTGGCTATGCAGCGTTCAAATGAAACCTCATGCAGACAGGTAAATGAGGTTTTAAAGTTAGCCTTATTCCCCTGCTCCTTGCCTGTAGGCAAAATCTAGCTTTAAATTGCCATCCATTCATAGCATTTCAGACATCTTTAAAACATGATGTAATTTCCTTTCTTCCTTGGAAAGTTAGATACTAGGTGCAGAGTCAGATAGTAAAAGAGGACATCTGGTTAGAAATCCACTAGATACCTTAAAATTCCTCTTTCTCCATAAGCTCAAAGAAATTCTCCTGTGGTGAAATACTCATGAAATGCCCCTGCAGTGAAAACATTCAGTATTCTTGTAGCATTTTGGACTTTCTTAATGCGTGTCGGTGTTGATAGGATGGAAATCAAAGTGTACAATGCAAGGAGAAATAACCATAGAGCTTATTTCCTAGCTAAAGTTTGCACTGGGGTGTTGTAAAAAAATATTAATAAATATCTCCATTTTCATATACAATACTCTTATAATATAGTCCATTTACTTTTGTAAATATACCAGGAAGTTTGGATGACAGGTAATTCACAGCTTCAATATCCTCCACTAATTGAACCTGGATGAAATAAGGAGAGCACTAATCAGAACTGATTTCAAATGCTGCTCACTTGAGGGAGTGAAAATGGTATCTTCTCCCAAGAGGAAATGTTGATACTGCATTAAGCAGACAAGCCCTGTGATATCCTGTGTCTCTCAGGAGAAACAGGAGTCTAATAAACTGCAAAGTATTTCCCTGTTGAGTTAGAACACCAGGAGTAAGGAGCAAATTTTAATGAAACTACTTGACTGCAAATGTGCAGGATAATGGCTACCTTCCCACAGTATTCAGCTGCATTCTCCTGGCCTTATTTCTGCTCTCACTACAGAAAGACTTGTTGCCCACTTTTACTCAGTTTGATAAATCTCCCTGAGGTTCTTTGGAGCAGAATCTCTAAGAGTAAGTCTTCAACTTCATTTCAGAGATATTTTTTTCACATCAGATCTTCATTGTCAGATCTTCCTATTTATTTTGTTACAAAGCTGTGGCAGAGTCTCTATGAGAACTTTTATCTTTAACAATACATAAATATATAAATAATAGATATTATTACTTTTAGAATGACTGGAAAAGAATTTTACTACGGAAAAGCAGTGATCTGAAAGAACAGGTAGTGAGTGTCTAAAGAGACACATGAATGATGTTTGTACCAAATTACTTTTGCAGGCAGATGTGAAGTAGTGACAGTAAAGACGAAGAGCCAACCGGAGAGCCGTCAAGTTGAGGAAACAGCATTGGGACACCCATTTGGGAGGCAGAGAGGCACTTACAATCCAGAAGAACCAAAACCTCTTACACAACAAACAAAAAAAGAAAAGTGGAGAGACAAATGGCTTGTAAGACGTGCTCCATTTTTCACAAAAGATTAATAGGATAGAGATGGAATGTGAAGCCATGAAAATTGTTCTGGAAGCAAAACCAGAAAGAGGGAACTACCACAATTAAAATAAATATCCTTCTCTGGAGTTTTCCAGCTGAGAAAGGTCATCTTATTCAGATAATTATGACCAGGCCATTATAAACCAGCTGATAACACAGCAAAATTGTAATAGACAAACTTTACATACCACTGTTGTGATTTCAGTTTTAGTAAACAGAAGGTGGAATTCAGCCTGAGATTAACAGGTCAAAATTAGACTGATACTCCATTCAAGATTAAGAAACTTAGTTTTACTGTTCAGTAAAAAGTGCTTAATTGTGACTAAAATAAATAAACTTTGAGCAACCTGCTCTAGGGAGAGGTGTCCCTGCCCATGGCAGGGGGGTTGGAACTTGATGATCTTTAAGGTCCCTTCCAACTCTAACCATTCTATGATTCTAACTGCAGTCATGTCCATCATCAAGAGCAGCTCAACAACTAATAGAATGCACCTATTTATTTTATCTTTAGATGAAAAGCTAAAGCCTCTCATAGCTCTTAATTCAAATCTACCAAAAAGATGTCTTGACTTGAGCATACTACTCTAAAAATGCATTTCACACCATTGTCTTAGTAATGCCTTTATGCTTGCTGAGCACCAGGGACATTTGCTTTCACTGTGTCAGTGGCAGATTATGTTTGCCTTTCTACAGCCTCATAAAAGCATAGCAATTGATAGTGGAGGCTGGTCAGTGGTGCTACAGAGATCTTCCTTTATGGTATACTGAGCTAGTGTTTGGGGACAGAACTCAGCTATTTTCCATATTTTCCATTTTATTTATCTACATAACAGTAACAGCAACAGAGATTTTTTAAATGGCCCAAAAAGAAAGTAGTATGTATTTCTTTAGGTCAAATTGACAACTCTTTCAGACACCAAGAATAAGTGAGTTGTACACTTATGAAATATAATTCCAAGAAAAGTGGAAAAAAAAAAAAATAAAAGGAATTAAAATCTACCCTTACATGCACTAGTTTAATGGATATAAGTTTAAAAAAACTGTTTTCTTCTGTATATTTGTTTTATATCCCGTTCATCATTTATCCGTAGAGAGTGGTCTTGCTATGTCCCTTCTCCTACTAATTTTCACAGAATCACTCAGCTCAAAGTCCATTTTCTTTAGGGATTTGAAAAACAGTTTAAAAAGAGGTCTTGCATTTTACTCTTCTCTCAGCATTGCTGCCAATAAAGACTTTTCCTTCTTTTTACCTCTTGTTATCAATAGATGTTGTTGAAGTCAGTAACTACTAGTTATAATTTCAGAGTATTTTGATACTCTGCCCTTGTCTACCAAGGCTGTGGCAGTATCTTAAAAGGCCACCAGATTTGTCAGGTCTGACTTGCCATTGGTGAAGCCACATTGGCTGTCACCAATCACCTCCTTATTTTCCACAGTGGTTCCAGGAGGGCCTGCTCCATGATCTTCCCAGGCACAGAGGGATAACTGACTGGCCTGTGGTTCCCTGGGTCTTCCTTTTTCCCCTTTTTGAATATCAGTTTATGTTTCCCCTTTTCCAATCAGCAGGAACTTCACCAGATTGCCATGACTTGTCTTGACATCATGAATTCTCGGCACTGAATTCCTAATATGAAACCAGTTCTCTGCTGTTTTCAGATTGCAAATCAATAGAGAGCTTTGAATCATCTTTAAATGATTCAAAAAAAAAAGTGACCTTCTGAGAACAAATTAGTCTTTCTTCAGAGGACTTATTTATTGAAAGTCTTTTGCTGGTAAACTGCTAGATAAATTTTGAATTTTGACAGATTTTGGTGGAGATTAGCTGTCTGAAAAAACCTTTGCATAAATATGAGAAGTTTATGTAGGATGTAACATAAGATAATTTATTATTGACTAACTTTCTTTTAATTCACATCCATAGTTTAAAAAGTTCGTATCTACATGAAGGGCATGTATAGGGAAATTGCAGTACTCATACAATTCTTATCAATAGCAGCACTAAAAACATTCAATACCCTAAACCACCCTGAAATCCTTCCACAGACAATCTGTAATGTACTTGTAAGAGAAACACAGAGATGGAGATAGATAAACCCTGAACAAATTAATGGTTGCTCTTCTGCTTGCAAATACATTGAGTGGAGTGATGAGTGATGACTCATAACCATCTCATTGTTCCCTTTTAAAAAATATTTCGGACTGCAATGTCTAGAAACCTGCTGTCTGATGAAATAGGGTAGTGAAACAAGTGTCCTGCTTTGGCAAGCGCTTGTAAGTAATTCATTTTCTCAACCACTGAGGAGACTATCACTATCCAAACTATGTCTTGACCATCATCTTTGAAGCCTTGCTTGTCTTTATAGCCTGGCAATGTGCATGTAAAATAATAACTGCCTAAGGGGATTAACATTTCCAGTTTATTATCATCTTTCTGCTTGTTACACCATACTCTGGTTCTATCAGCTGCAACTTTTCTTTCTTCTATTCAACAAGAAGACCTCCTCACAGATAATATTCCTATTATTTTATCCATATCATCATCCACTGGTTCTCATGTCTCTATTACATCACACAAGCTGTTTTTCTTAACGATTGTGCATAATCAGCTGCTCGCAGTCTGTAAGTTGTCAGGGCAGGCACTGACTTTGTTCCATTTTGGGGAAGTTACTAGTATGAGGTGTTCTTGTAAAGTAGAAATTATTATTAAATTCTACATAATAATAACAACAACAACAACAACAACAACGACTCTTTAAATGAACCTTCATAGAAATTGTGGTGCATGTGACATTCAAGGAAGAGTTAATGATCTCAAAAATGTCTGGAGGTAGCCATCTGTCCTTATGAAACCATCTCACTGAAAAAAAAATCCTTCTTACCATGTCCTATTGCACTCTTGTACTCTCCCCTTCCCCTCCCCAGCCTCCCCATTGATGAATAGCCTTTCTAATTAAATACTGCTCTCTTACTTCACTTTCCAGGATTATTTTAGTTTTCGTTAGTTTGATCTCATTAGCACAGATGTAAACAATTTTAAAGCAGCATAAGCAGAACTAAGAGCTAGTATAATTTAGATTAATTTTATGCTACCTCTAATCTAGTATTCAGTATATTATATGAAAATTCGAAGTTTCCATTGAGCTCACTGCTATTGCACCAATGATCCATTTCTAAACCATGTTAATTTTTTTCTAATCTTCATTCCAAGCAGAGTAAATGAGAAAGATTTGCAGCTCCGCCCTTGAGACTACCAGTACAGGTTGGATTCATGCGCAACCTGGCAAACGTTGTGGTCAACATTGTTCCAGAAACAGTTCAGAAGTCACTGTAAGACAGAATGAAAATACCTGCTGCACCTTTTTGTTGGCTGTTAAGGTGGCTGTTGAGGCAATAAATTCATTATGGCCTAATTTAGCTGTATTTTCTCGGGATAAGGCTTACCAGAAAAATATAGACTGTGTTTCCTTCGCTCTCTGCAATTCTTCAACAAATCTTTGTGAGATGTTTGTGTTGAGATTCTAGATCCAAGATCTGAAATTTTCTACAATAGGATGAATAGGTTTTTTTCTACTCTGAGAAGTAGACAAGTATTCCAGCTCAGGCCTCTGCCAGTTACTTCAATTTTGACGAGCAATTGATCTGTTGTTTCTCATTCTGGGTTTCATTAAAAAATTTCAAACAATCAATCAACCAACCAACCAAAAAGAAACACAGAAAACCAAAAATAAACAAAAAACCAAACTCAAAACCCAAAAAAACTGTACAATTTGTCATGACCAGTAGAGATCTGATCTTCATAAAGTGTCAACAATTGTGTGATTCTGGTTTATATCAGGCAAATTCCTGCCCCAGTACTTGAGTCAAGAAAAAGTCCAAAAAGTAGCATCAATAATAACGCTGTAAGATGATAATTTCAAGATCACATACAGCACCTGAAATCACAGATAATGCCACAATTTACCTGTCAAAGTGATACTCAAGAATGGTCACATTAATGTGAAACAGCTGAGCGTAACTGGCAACATTTACAGCTGTAGAAGGATTTTTTTTGTTTTGCCATCTTCCATCATTCTGTTATTATGCAATTTCACTTATGAGTCACTTTTTCCCAGAGGAAGGAAATCCAGGAAGGAATATGCTTGATCTCAGTCAACATATGCAAGGTCCAGAGAGGAACTTTTTATCTGCTTGGAGGCCTTCTCACGGGAGCAGGCACTGTTGTGGGTTGATACTGGTTGGCCACTAGGTGCTCACCAAGCTGTTTTATCACTCCACCTTATCCAGGCGACAGGTAGAAAGAGATGAGAAAAATTCGTGGGTCAAGACAAGGACAGAGAGATCACTCACCAGTTGCTGTCACAAGCAAAACAGTCTTAACTTAGGGAAATTTATTTAATTTCTTGCCAGTTAATAACAGAGTAGGATAGTTATAATTAGAAATAAGAACAAAAGTAAAACCACCTTCCCTTCATCCCTCCTTTTTCTGTAGGCTGTAGTTCACTCATAAACTCTTCTGTTTCCCTGACGTTACCCAAGCAGGTGGACAGGCAATGGGGGAGCTAATAAAACTGTCTCTGCCATTCCTTGCTCCTCACACTCTTCCCCTGCTCCAATGCGGAGTCCCTCTCATGGTACTTCACAAACTACTCCAGTATGGCTCCTCTCTATAAGGTACAGTATTTCCAGAACTCCTCCAACATGGGTCCTTTCTGTGGGATGAAGTCCTCCGGGAACAGACTGCTCCAGCAAGGGTCCCTCGCAGACCACAGCTCCTACCAGAAACTGTGCTGTTGTGTGGGCTCCTCCCCACAATTTGCAAGGTCCTGCAAGGAGCCTGCTCCATTATGAGATCTCCGTGGGTTGCAGCTTCCATGAGGGCATGTCCACCTACCCCGGTGTGAGGTCCTTCATGGGCTGCAAGGTGGATATTTGTGCCGTTATTGTCTTCCATGGCCTGCAAAGGGAAAATCTCCTTCATCACAGTCTCAGTAGTGCTGGAGTGCAACTAAAGAAGAGCAACTAAGTTGGTGAAGTGTTTAGAAGAGTCTTATGAAGAGCAGCTGAGGGCACTGGAGTTATTTAGCCTAGAGAAAAGGAGGCTGAGGGGAGGCCTTATTTGTCTATAGTTACCTGAAAGGAGGTTGTAGTGAGATGGGGGTTGATTTCGTCTCCCGAGTAGCACGTGATAGGAGAAGACAAAATGACCTCAAGTTGCACCAGGGGAGGTTTAACTTGGATATTAGGAAAAAATTTCTTCACTGAAAGGGTTATCAAACATTGGAACAGGCTGCCTAGGGAAGTGGTTGAGTCACCATCCCTAGAGGTATTTAAAAGGCCTGTGGACGTGTCACTGAGAGACATGATTTAGTGGTGATTTTGACAGTGTTAGGTTAATGGTTGGACTTAAAAGTCTTTTCCAACCTATATAATTCTATGGTTCTATCTTATGATTCACCATGGGCTGCTAAAGAATGTCTGCTCCGGCACCTGGAACACCTTCTCCCTTTCTTTTTTCTCCTACCTTGGTGTCTACAAGTTTGTCTCTCATATTTTTCTCACCTTTCTCTCTCTCACAGTTGCTGTTCAGTGGTTTTTACCCTTTCTTAAAAGTGCTGTCACAGAGGTGACACCAATGTTATTGGTGGGCTCAGCTTTGGGCAGTGGTTGGTATGACTGGAATTGGCTGCAAATGTCTCTGTCCAACATGGGGGCAGCTCCTGGTGTCTTCCTCCAGATACCAAAACCTTGCTATGTAAATCCAATCCATGGTGATATTTACATCTTCATTTTTCTATTCCATCAGTTTGAAGAGAAAAGGGCTTTCAAATCTGCCACTTTTTCAATACTAACAATGTGAAATCAACAATCCTTCCTGCCAACCACAGAAGAAGACCTGTTTTGACGAGTAAAGGCCAAGTTTCTTCCTCAATTAGAGCTATGAGTCTACCCCATGAATTCTATTCCTAGATTTCTGCTCTTGGGTTTCTATTTATGTATGAACTTGTTTAAGTCACTTGCCTTCTCTCTGCTTAGTATTTCACAGAATTCTTCTGAGGTTAAAATCAGTAGTTAGCACACATTAAGATCCCTATGTGGAAGGTCACTGCATAGGAATTACAATGATTATCTTCCACTATGAATTTATACAACTTTGCATTTTGAAAAGAAATTGAATTCATCGATATTAAATAGTGCAATGCATAGAAATATTAATCTATACATGATTAAGGTAAAATTATCTTGGTATGTTTGGCTAATGGAGTAAAATTTGAGGAAGCATTCCAGTGAAATATACAGTTACAGATTTATTCACCTAGTACCTGTTTCACCTCTTGATCTTTGCAGATTCCTCTCATTCACTTCTAATTTAGTCCTTCACAGCCAATCAACAAATATCAGCTGGCTTCAACAGTAAAGACTTTTTGTTGTTTTTTTCAGTGTATGCGTGTGATATGCAAAGCTACAGCACATGTTCTGGAATCTGCAGGGTCAGAAGGCTGGAACACTGTGTCTGCCTAATCAGTCTTGTTTTGCAGTGTATCCATTTGAGAACTGTGCATCATCCCACACTAACATAGCTATGATGGAGCTAGCTGATGTACATGATGGAGCTAGCTGATGTACAATCATCAAATGCTTATGAGGTTTCCACTGTCACCAAAGTGATCAGTTTTAGGTCTGCTAGTAAATGAAATAGGAAATAATATTATTTTGAAAGTTTTGTTTTGCTCTGAGCAAAAATATATTGCCGATATATTTCTTCTTTCTTTTTTTTTTTTTTTTTTTTTTTTTTTTTTTTTTTGTACAGGAAGGTGAATATTTGATTAAGCTTCTATCTCTAGCAAACATTTAATACAGAGGTATTTAGATGTAGGTACATCAGCAAGAGAAAAAAATGACATGTATCTGCTTCTTCAGTTGTGTCTCAGTTTTTTCATCAAGACTGCCTTTATGCAGTTCTATGATTCTATGATTCTATGATAATCCATGATGCAGAACAGTTTAAAACAACAACAACAACAATTAATTAGTTGTTTCATACATATATATTTATTAGAAAATGATGAGTAGAAAATATTGCAATAGCCTGAAGTCTGCATTAAGTTATAAAGAAATTTATTTATGTTTACAACATATGATGTAAAAAGGTTTTTATTTTTTTAACCTCTCCTATAGGCATGCGTAAGTTTTTGCAAGTAGATTAATCTATCTACATGACAAAGTGCTCAGGCATGTAAGTACCTGTGATGTGAGCTGAATTCATCTACTGTGATTCAATACCAGAACTCAACTGCAACTAATAGAGACTGATGGCAAAGTGAAAGTTTCTGATTCACCTAATGAGCTTATTGGTGCATTTAGAAGAATTTATCTGGCAAACCTTTTAATGTGTACATTGGGATATTTCCATTTGCAAACAGCAATTTTGAGGTTTTTATTTGCAATTAGACATGCTCTTAGAAATATGCGGTTTGTTCTGCAACTTCTGTCATTTGGTTGAAAGAACCGGTTGGCTTTCCATGATGATTTTGGGTTTTGCATAAAATGCTTTGTTTGTTTAAAAAGTGGAAGATAAGGGTAAAACATATGTTTAAACACATAATTCTTTTTTAAAAAATAAATCTGTTCCATTAACTTAATATGATTAATTTTAGTGGATGAATTTTAGTGGATAATTTTAGTCGATTAATTTAATTTTAGAGAAGTTGAGATACTCCCTTTGCGTGTTTAACTGAAAAGCAGGAATTGCATGTCTAATGCTTTTTTCTACTTAAGCTTTACTGGAACAGAATTCAATCAGTTGCAGCAGAAAAGTGCCCACATATACCGAACAGGCGTATGTGGTCAAAACTTTTATCATATAGATGTGTGATAAAGTATCAGGTATCTGGCAAAATCTGCCTGGGCTTTTTTGTGTGGGTTCTTTTGAGGTTTTTTGGGTGATTTTTTTCCTGGTGTGTTTGTTTTATTTTTTTCCTTAGCTGTTACAGACACAGAGATTTGGAGTAAAAACTTCCTCAGCAATCCATTAGTGCCAGGAGGACAGATGGAGGAAGAGGAACCACCTACAGAAATGATCGAAGATGGTATGACTCTCAGCAGACAAAAGATGCTCTAGGGAGCAGACATTATTTTGAGAGCCAGGGGTTAACACACAGCTCTACAATATGGATCAGAGCTCTGCTTCTTGAAGCACTGGTCGCCTACGCGTGCACGTGCACAACCTCCTGTTAAAGCCAATTAAGACAAGCAATAGACCTTGATTCATCTTACCAAATGTATGGACTTAATTCATGTGCTTGTAGAGAAACAGCAAGCAATATTTCAGTCACCCTGTAGTATCTAGGATATCTGCACAGAGGTAGCAGATATGACCCAGGAAAGTGGGGATACCTGGGTTAAGCTTTCCAGGCTGGCAGCTGAAGGCCAGACAGATTAGGCAGTTAGGGCAACTCAATCTGTTTTATTCAAGTCACTTTGGATTTTCAAAGCTTGGCCGACACATTAAAGGCACAATGAATGTTTAAAAGTTGTCATTCTAAACAAAAGTCAGTGAAACAGGTGACCTGGCATGAGTTTGGTGTCCTGTACTTCCACTAAGTTCAGTTTTGGCATTTAGGCTTAAAAAGCTAAAATCAAATGTAATCCATTAACTATGAAAATATGTATTTCTATACAGAAGCCAAAACATAAAGTGTTCATAAAATAATTTTTAAAATAATTCATTATAGCTAATAAAATAAATCTTACCTTTTTTTCAATACCCTGTTCAAAAATCCAAACCATCATTTCAGTTGCATAGACTATTGTTTCTTACCTTCAGAACCAATTTTTTTCAGTCCTCCTTCTATGTAGACAAAAAGCAAAACTCCCTCTTAGAGCCAATAAGAACAAGCCTACAATATCACTGGCTTATTTGTATTATTAGATCTCCGTCTTGTCAACAGAGAAATCTGGACCTGAATTTTAAATTAAAGCTGAAATAGTCCTAAAACAGGCTTTCAGATGTTTTATTTTAATATTTATTCAGTCCTCGGATGTTTTTTTCTGCTTTGAAACAGCATACTACATTTGCAGGGTACTTTGTCCCTTTGAAAGTTTTTAAAGATTAAGTCTCTCAAATGCAATTATTCACCCTCCAGTGTACAATAATTCAAATAATCATACAAACCTACAACTATGGAAACAAGGATGAATTTTTAAGTGTCAAAAGGAGAGGTATTTCAGATATATGATTATCCACAAAAAAATGTTTCAAAGAAATACTACAAATATAAAAATGCAATGTCAAAATTTTATGAGGATGAGAAATAAGATCTCTCAGCTACATTTTCAAGGGAATAGAGAGAATGGTATCAGGTGGAAATCTTAGAACAGCATCCTTAATGATCATATAATGGAGACTTGAGAACAGCTTTCTGTTACTACATTGTTCACCGTATATATCTATAGTTTAAAAGTAAGGATCAGACTCCAGTTTATATTTATTGACGTGCAACTGCTTTCATTTGTTAACTCTTCCCAGTGAGAACGAGGAGAGGAATCATGGCTGTATTCTTTGTAGATTTAGCAACAGTCCATGCAAAGCGGAGTACATATTGTATTTATTTAGTTCTTAAAGTTGGCCATAATCTGGACTCTGATTTTTGCTGCTTTAATTGATTTTGGGATTTTATGAGAAACTTAGTCACTGGTTCTTCTGCTTCATTCCTGAATCACAGCTCTTTAAAGTATACAGTTGCATGTTTTCATCATATGTGCACATATATGATCCCCATAGATTGATGGATACACGGTCAGACAGACAGATGGATGGATAGATAAATAATAGATAATATGAGTTTGTATTTGTGTATTGCAAAGGCTAGCTCTTACCTTTTTCCTGTATTGCTCCTACCATTCAAACCTTAGTAGTTTTTCTTTCCCTTTACTCCTTTGCTTTAAGAAATCTCTTCAGCATTTCACCTTTTATCATGGCAATGAACAGTCATAAATCAATTTGGCAGGAATCTGTTTTACCCTTCAATAACCACTACATTTATGAATAGGGAACTTCCAAGTCAGCATGAGGATAAGAACTTCTGACTACTGCAGTCAGCATTGTGATTGCAGCAATGGGAATCTAGATCAAAACTAGCTCAGGCTCTAAACACAGATTATATGGGCTAATCCCAAACCTTACTGCTTAAGGCTGTATGCGGTCTCCATGGACAATGTTGTCCATACAGTTCACCACAGCTGCTATATGGACTTTAACTGACCAAAGCTGGCTTGAGAACCTGTCCAAAACCGCAAACGTACCACAGCTCACCTGGCCAAAGTGCTTCATGGTCTTTGGTTTGTTCCCTAATGCAGCAATGTGGAAACAGAAAAGAGGTCCTATAGCAAAGCCATTGCTGCTTTTCTGTCTTTGCACTGTTGTAACTGAAAGGAGAACATTTATTTTTAAGAATATATACTGCAATTCATCTGGTGTAGCTTGCCTGTTTACCTCACTCTCTCCTTTCCTCAAATAAATATTTACATATAAATTGCTTTGAAGAATATATTATCAACTAAGGATGGTGGAAAAAGAAATCTCAATGAATTGTAAATCCACCTGAGGTTTTTTCAGGATTGGAAATTTGTATATAAATGGAATGTCTCCAGAAAACACAGCTCCCTTAAGCTGCCAGCACTCCTGCATTTCAAGATGATGTCACTGTTGGAGGAATAAAATATCATTGAAAGCAGCATAATTAGTAAATCAGGGAGAAGTTCTTCTCCTCATGCTGACTTGGAAGTTCCCTATTTATAAATGTGGTAGTTACTGAAGGGCAAAGCAGATTGCAGCCAAATTGACTTAGTTTAAAAAACTTCAGAGTGGAAAAGCAGCACACAACTGAAAAATGTTGAGGAAAAAAAAATAAATTAGGTTCAGAAAGAGTCTAAGGAGGAATCTAAGCTGAGAAAGACCAGTCTGAGGAAAGAAGACCCTTTCGAGGCAAACAGTACAGAGGCACAAGCAGAGTTGTGCATGGGCATATATAATGAAACTGTTTTTTCAAATAACTGTTTCCAAACCTCATCCGCTTTTCATGTAAATGAGGGTAAATCAGAACTGCTAAAAGTGTTCTTAGAGGAGATGTGTAGAGTGAGACAGAAATAAACAATTCCAGATAATCTTCCACAGTCTCTGTTCAGGCAGTTAGTGAAGAAAGCAATAGAAGAGACACATGGATAGCAGCAGCTAAAAAATGCACGATTTACAAAAACAGGTGAGAAAGAGAGGAGAAGGACATGTTATATAAGGTCTTGATTTTTATTTCATAGTACTATATCACTGGATTTATTTTATTTTTTTTTTAATGAGAAGCCTTTAAAATACATATACACAACTATACAACATAGATTACATATATTTATAATTTCATATATTATTATATGTCTCACTATACATAAATAAATATATACTTACTAAGTTTCTTTGCTGTTTTTTTGCTTTAGAGATTTTGAGAAGAATTTGAAAATCCATAGTTGAGTATTGTCTCACTGAAAGACCTGAAACATTTTCTTTAAAAGAAATCCAAGCATCTGCACTATTTATGTATATCCAAACACTTGAACAAACTAGAAAAACTAGAAAAAAAAGAAACTCGAAAAAATCCCCAACGTTGCCATTGTGGAACTCTGGATGAATGGTGGGAACACCATGTTCTATTAAATTAGAAGAAAACAAAGATGTATTACATGGATAATTACAGTTTTGTTAGCCCAGTATTAATCCTGAGGTCAATAGCTGATTTCGACTTGACTGCTGAAGAATTAAAGGAAAATAGAATAGCTAAAGGTAATTAATGTATGTAAAATGGATTGTGTTAAACTAGATTTATCTACTGCTTTCTTCTGCTTCTTTTTGAAAAAGACTAAAGATTGTTCGGAAAAGGTAATAGTGTTTACATGCTGTAGTGGAAACTCTCCGGGAAATTTAGTTTGAGAACACAAAATAATTTTTTCAAACGTTGTAAAGTGCTACTTATCGTATATCAAAACTAATTTTTTAGCAAGAAATTGTTACTCAAGAAGATCTCTGGCAGAGGGTTTCAGGGAGTGATTATATTTGCCTGAGTACTTCTATAAATAACGTGGAAAAAACCCAGTATATGTATCAATACAAAGAAACATGCCTTGGAAGTGTTAAATCATTCCTGAGGAAGCTGCTTTCTAACATACGGTTTCTTTCACAGAGAGAAGTTGAAGGGCAAATCTTACTGAGAAATGCTTTCAACTATGCAATAGAATCATAGAATCAGTAGGAAAAAACTCATCCCTAACTCTATCTTCTCTTCATACTCAGGTCATTGTGTTGGTGTCTTTAAGAAAAGTAGGCATATATTCTTTTTGATCACGGACTTTTGTTGTGGTATTCCAGTTGTAGTAACCTGATTATCACAGAAATAAGCAGAAATGCTATCAAATGGGATATTGTCTTAGTACAGCATTAAACAAACAGGCTTCAGATTTCTGAGATCATAAATTGCATGGTCCATGGTAAGCACACTTGTAAATTTATGAAAAATTTTGGAAAATTACAGAATAAATGAACATGTGCTAAGTAGATCTGACAAAAAGAAAATAATCAGAAGGCAACACTGAATATATTGAGACCAGATGACTGTGAAGAGCAATCAATCAAAAACTATCAAAATTCCCTTTTCAGGTCATGAATTTTGGTTACACTCTCTTATTTCGTCAAGCAGTCCATTGACCAGACAAGAAAGTGTTGGTTCTGTTATTCCTATTTTTACAAGACAATCAAAGACAAATTAAATTGTACACGATGACTTCATAATCTTATTTTGGGCATACTTCACTTGTTTCCCAAATCTTGAGTTGCTCTTGTAATTTTTTTCTATATTATTTTTAATATTTCAGTGCCCTGTTTTAAAGCTAGTCACCAAAAAATACATGTAGATATGCCAGTAAAAACCTCTCAAGTGCTTCACACAAATACAGCTTCCTCACTTCTATTTAATATTATTCTACTTATGTATCTCAAAAACATGTTCACCTACTTAGCTATAGTGTTACCCAGGGAGCTCATGTTCACTTAATTAGCTACAATTTCCTCTAAGTCCTTCAGTGTCACTGAACACCAGGACACCATTCTCCGTCCTGTAAGTGTGACCTACATATTTTGTTCCTTCATGTATGCCTTTTCATTTGGCTCTGTTAAAACATATGCTGTCCAGAAAAAAAGTAATTTTATTAAGTGATATAACTTGGTAGAGTTGGTCTTTCTCCATTATATATCACTCACTAGTTATTTATTATCGGTAAATAAGACCAGATCATTAATGATGAGGCTGAAAAGCAAGAACTAACTTTTCCGAGACATCTGGTTATACAATGAGGCATCCTGTTGTACAATGATAATTGATAATTTGTAATTGTTTTCTCAAACATTTTTCAAAAGTGATATTTAAGCTTTGTTGATTTTGCATAGCAGTATTTTCAGCAGATTTTTTTAAAAAGAGGGATAACTGATTTATAGTAGTTTAAATGTATTATATCAACACATTTAACTGCAGTTATCAACTAAACTTATAATGTAAAAAGATATCACATTTCTTTTACAATGTGCATTTTCCATAAACCCATGTTGATTGTAATTTTAATCTTCACAGACAGAATCCCTTGTCACAGTGCCATCACTGTCAAAAAAAAAAAAAAAAACAACAAAAAAACTAGCTTAATCATCTTATTTAACCCCCCTCTGAATAATGTCAGACCAGGTACAGCCTAAAAAAGGGAAAAAAATCAAAGAGTATCTAATGAAGCTTTTTATCAATATTATCTAAGTTAATTAGGCAAACCTTATTCTCATTAATATGAACTTTTTTGTACTTGTTTGATGCCTTGGAAAATTTGATATTATGAATAAGATCAGCATTTTCACACATCTTAAAGGGTAGTGGCTTCGTAAGTACATGACTGTGACAGTGACATTATTTACCTTTCAGTCTTTTTTACTTTTTTGTCTCTTCACCATTCATTCAGTTATTCATCCAGTCATTCATTCATTGGGCACAATATGTAACATAAGAAGAAGACAAACTTCCACATTTTTATAAACATGTAGCAAAACTGCTTTTATTGTGTAAAATAGAATTAATAACAATGGGTAAAAATATCTAAAATATTTGCATAGAAAAACTAGAAATATTTATTTGAGATCATTATTATTTTTCTAGATTACTGAGACTGGACTGAATGACTTCTTGACTCTTGGGGATAAAAGAGACAACCTATCCTTCCCTTGGCTTATTAGAAAAACATTTTCATACCTGCTAACATTTAAAAACCAAAAAGCAGAAAATTACTTCTGTGGTGCAGTGCCCTATATTTCTCTCTGGGATTATTTGGATCTGTGAGTTAAAATCATGTTAGACTTGTAGTACATGCATAAATCAACCGCACAGACCATGGCTAGTTCTCACCCTCTCTTGGTCACACAACGTAAAATACATCTACATGTGTCCAACAGCCATTTAATTCGTGAGTGTTCAACATCCTGACCAGACTACTGGTAATCTGAAAATTCCGGAAAACAGGTAGACTTCCAAAAAAGTTACAGAAATGGCATATGTTTGCAGTTGTTTCGATTTACAGTTTCTCAGAGTTCTTTCTTGTCTCATGTACAAAATGAATTTTATTTAAATATATAAAGTAATTATTATATTATTTTATATCTAAAGTCACAAACTGTAACTTTTACAGTGCTTTTCCAAGCTCCCTGCTTTCTGTATTTTTTTCAAACACCTCTGATAATAAATACTTATATATTGGAATGCAATGGAACTGACATCATAGATAAATAAAATGAAAAAGCATTAGCCAGTCTAACAATCAAGATATGAGTAAATACAGACAATATAGCTTCACAAATCCTGCCTGACAAATTTGATGACCTTCTATGATACTGCCACGAACTTGGTGGACAACGGCAGAGCAAGTGATGTCATCTACCTGGACTTTAGCAAAGCATTTGACACTGTCCCACATAACATCCTAGTCTCCAAATTGGAAAGTCATGGGTTCGATAGATGGACCACTCGATGGACAAGGAACTGGCTGGATGGCCACACTCAAATGTTTGTGGTCAACAGGTCAGTGTCCAAGTGGTGGCTGCTGACAAGTGGTGTCCCTCAAGGGTCAGTACTGGGACCAGTGCTATTTAGCATCTTTGTTGGAGACATGGACAGTGGAATAGAACACACCATCAGCAAGTTTGCTGATGACACCAAGCATGGTTGTGCGGTCTACACACTGGAGGGAAGGGATGCCATCTAGACAGACCTGGACAGGCTTGAGAGGTAGACTAGTGGAAATCTCATGAAGTTCAACCAAGCAAAGTGCAGGCTCCTGTACCCGGGATGTGGCAATCCCAGGCATAAATACAGGTTGGGCAGAGAATGGCTAGAAAGCAGCTCTGAGGAAAAAGACTTGGGAGTGCTTGTGGATGAGAAGCTCAACATGAGCTGGCAGTGCACATTGGCAGCCTAGAAAGCCAACTGTATCCTGGGCTGCATCAAAAGAATTGTCCCTGTCTGTGTCAGAGGGGTTGGAAATCGATGATCTTTCAGTTCCCTTCCAACTCTAACCATTCTATGCTTCTATGATTCTATAAAAAGAAACTTGACCAGTAGATTGTGGGAAGTGATTCTTCCCCTCTACTCTGTGCTCATAAGACCCCACCTGGAGTACTGTGTCCAGCTCTGGAGTCCTCAACATAGAAAGGACATAGAACTGTCGGAAGGGGTCCAGTGAAGGGCCACAAAGATGATTGGAGGGTTGAAGCATCTCTCCTACAAAGACAGGCTGAGAGAGCTGGGGCTGTTCAGCCTGGAGAAGAGAAGGCTCTGGGGAGACCTGATAGCAGCCTTCCAGTATCTGAAGGGAGCCTACAGGAGAGCTGGAGAGGGACTCTTTGTCAGGAAGTGTAGCGATAAGACAAAGGGTAGTGGTATTAAATTGGAAGATGGCAGATTTCAATTTGATATTAGGAAGAAGTTCTTTCCTGTGAGGGTGGTGAGGCACTGGAACAGGTTTCCCAGGGAAGTTGTTGATGCCCCATCCCTGGAATTGTTCAAGGCCAGGCTGGATGGGTCTTTGAGCAACCTGGTCTAGTGGGAGGTATCCCTGCCCATGGCAGGGGGGTTGGAACTTGATGATCTCTAAGGTCCCTTCCAACTCTAACCATTCTATGATTCTATGACTTAAACAAGTTCATACACAAATAGAAACCCAAGAGCAAAAATCCAGGAATCCAGAAATTTATGTCAGTGTAACTTTTGAGAAAAAAATGACTGAATTAACAGCATAAAGTTTTACTGATGCCCTCTTCAGTAAAGGGATAATTTGGATGAATTGCTGTATTTGTGTATCAGGACACAAACAAACTGGAAAGCAGCCAGCTGATATCCTGAGAAGTCATGTAATAGTGTATGTTATGCTAAAGAAGCTACCAGATTCTAAAGCCTTTTAAAACTCTTTACATTGATGCTGCTGAGAATATACAACAGACAATAAGATGAGGTGTTGTCAGGCGTCTATCTGGAATTCTAGTAGAAATCCTGCTGAAATCTCTCTGGTTCTGGTTCAGTTTTCAAAGATATTTTTATTATTATTATTACTTCCCCATCCAATCCCACCCTCACCCCAGTAAATTGGTCTAATCTCACTGAAAATAACATGTTGAAGTTTTCTGGCCAATTCAGTGAATAATATCAAAAATCAGTCATTTACTAGTTATACTGGTAAGTCTGATAGTCAAGGGACAAATAGGAACACTCTAGAGTGCTGTCGTTAATTTGTTTTAGTTGTGTTCAGTACCACGTAAAACATGGCAAATCACGTAAAACTCCAGAGATACTTGTAATCTGAACAGAATAACATAGCAACCAAATCCAATGTCCCATCCCAAATTAGACTTTTTTGGAGTGACAGCTGAGAATATGCCTATTTTAAACCAACTAACAACCTTAAGACAGTGTCATGGTTTAATCCCAGTGTGCAGCTAACCCCCACACAGCTGCTCACTCACTCTTCCCCAGCAGAATCGGGGGAAGAACTGGAAGGGTAAGAGTGAGAAAACTTGTGAGTTGGGATAAAGACAGTTTATAATTTTTTTTTTTAAATGGAATAAAAAAGAAAGACAACTAAGAAAGAGAGGGGGGAAAAAACCCAACCAACAAAAAACAATCACGACACAAAACCCCAAGTGGTGCAAAAGAACACAATTGCTCACCACCAATTCACCAGCGCACAGTCAGTCCCCAGGCAACAGCAACCCCCATGAACATTCAGCCCCCAACATGATGTCCCGTGGTAGGGGACATCCTTTTGGTCATTTGGGGTCAGCTGTCCCAGCTGTGTCCCCACCTAACTCCTTGTGCACTCCTACCCTGTGCACTGTTTGGGAAACATAAGAAACAGAAAAGACCTTGACTCTGTGTAAGCCCTGTTTAGCAGTAGCTAAAATATCCTTGGGGTATCAAAACTGTTTTGGCCACAAATCCAAAACACAGCTCTATAGCAGCAGATATGAATAAATTTAACTCTATCCTAGTCAAAAACAGAACATCCAGTAAGTGCTTTGAAAGTAAAATATTCTTTAATTGTTCACTACTAGTAAGAATGATTACACTGTCAGCTGCCAAGAAAGGGTCCACTGAAGAAACAGATAAGAAGGAAAAGCTGCACCTAAATCTGATTTTTTTTTATTTTTTTTTTTTTTTCTGGAGAAAAAACAGCACAGCTTGTGCAAGCAAGAGAAATTTTAACCTTTAATTTCAAACATACAAGCCAGGATTGTGTTGCTCTACTATTAAAATTCGCTCCGTTCAAAACCTGTCTGCAGGAACTGCACTTTTGTAATTAAAAGAAGATTAAGGTAATTTACTACTCTCTTGTCTGCTGCCCACTAATTTTCTTTTGAAAGGAATAGCAGTGCACTTCAGGGATCCAAGTGCACAAAGCACTTGGATGAAATGATAAATAATATACGTGTATGTTATCACACCTTTTCATACTAATCTAGTAATTGGATTGATCTGCTTCTGCTTAACAGTGACAAAGAAGTTAATGCTTTCTGAGATTAAAGTTTCTCTGAGTTACCTTTTTAATCAAAAAGAGGATCGAGATTGCTGGTGCCTCAATATTTTCAACAAGTACTTTTATTTATTAGTAAAAAAGCCTAGGATTCGTCTGACCACATGAAAATCTGTATCTGAGCTGAGCACTAAGTTCCTTGTACAGCAAAAAGCAATAAGCATTTTAGCAGACAGTTAAGCGCACACACAGCGTGGTAATACAAATCATACCCTAACATTTTCTTTTTTCACTTTTTTTTTTTTATTATTTTTATGAATAGTAAATGAGTAAGGCTAGGTCAAATGCAGACACTTCACAATGTGGTCATCTAGATCAACATTCATAAGATTGA
The DNA here is from genome assembly GCA_013400375.1 of Thinocorus orbignyianus. Classification (NCBI taxonomy): domain Eukaryota; kingdom Metazoa; phylum Chordata; class Aves; order Ciconiiformes; family Thinocoridae; genus Thinocorus; species Thinocorus orbignyianus. The sequence goes on along the minus strand of VXBW01000362.1, from coordinate 767,229 downwards.
AGATAGCTCTGTACTGGCATTTAAGGTGTCCTAGGGTACCTGAGATATCTACATAAGGGACAGAAATACAATACAAGGCCTATGGGAGTTTCGTGTGGTAGATGGAAGCTGTGGTGGCTACACAGCCAGCTCACACACAGGATGAATCCCATCCAAATGATTGAATCTATCATATTCTGAGTAATTTTCTACTCTTCTTTCTTCAGTGTTTCATAGCTCCTGTTACTTGTTCAAACACACAGCCAAAAACCACTGATTCAATAATAGCAGTATGCAGACAGTACACATTATGTGGTATAGCATAGCAAAAGGGCTGTCGTTTCACTTTGCAAGAATTTAATTCTCTCATTGGGATAAACTGTTGAACCTTGAAGTTTATTCACTGTTTGCTTTTGTTCAAAACAGTGCAACATTACTATTTTCTCTTCATTATGAATGTTGTATATAATTTTGTGTGACACTAACACAAACTGTGGGATAAATATTTTGCTTTTCCACTGGGATATATCAGCTAGTTAACAACTGAAACAATAGGAAGTAATCTACATTCCAGAGTTCATGCTTATTGTTCAGCCTATTGAATAAATGAATGCATCTCCTAAAACCTGCTAAAAAATTATTCACCTTTAGGATGCACAAGGCAATACTAGCTTCAGCAATGCATGCATTCCTTTGGCATAGAGTTACTGTGTATAATATTTAAAGACAGCTGTTTCTCCAAAAGCCAGAGATAGTAAGACAGATGGATAGGCAGAGGGATGACAAATTCCTCAGAGGGCATTACCAACTGCTTGCCATTTTCAAAAGGTAGAAGATAATAATTTATAGTGTAGCACAGGTTACATTATGCAATCAGTGTAACTGGTTTGACTTAGTAAGATGATCAAGTTTTTCAATACTAACATTAATACACTTGCCCTCCTCTTCTCAGGGAATTCATTTCAACATCTATGTTTTGTAATATCTGAAAAATGCTATTTCAAGGGCACCAGCCTCCTCCTCTACAATAGAAAGCAATCAAGCAATCATTAAAGGCAACTCACGTGACAGTACAAGACAATGGAAATAACACAAAGTCCATGTTTCATATCACTTCTATTGCTGCCCACATGGCAATTTTTTTGCAATTTATCAGTTGCTATTTGTGCCACTGTATGAAGTGGAAGAATGAATGAGTCAGGCTTTTTTGTGTTAAGAGTTCTCTCACCAAATATTGGGGTTTCAATGTAAAATTATAGTTTACAAGCAAGAAAACAACCAAATGTGATACTCTGTAAAATTACAGAGTAGTTAGTTGTGACATAAATTTATTATTATGTACCTATGTACAAAATAAGTACTGCTCTATTCACTGTCTCCCTATTAAAGCAGCTCTGTGGGTTCTCTCTCTGAAACTCATGAAGTCACCCTAGCTATTGCATAAAGGTAAATAAAGCTGTGCACAGGGAATATAAGCTACAAAGCACATACAAGGAATCCAAACAATAGAGTGTAAATGCACATAACCACGTGGCTGAGCTAACACAGTGTTCCAGCACTCCATGCACTCACAATGTTTTAAATGACTGGGGCTTGCTTTAAAAAGCAAGCTCTTTCAGTCTAAATATAGAACATGCATATTATAAGGCCAATTCAGACTCAAAAGACTGACATCGTTCTGTCCTGCTCCAACTTGCCCTCAGTGTTTACACCTAAGAATACTTATCCAAGAAAGATTTTTCTCTTCCTTAAAGCACAGAGGCAGGGGAACATACAGATGAAAAATCTCCACAATATTTTAAAAATCATTCAGTTATGTGATTTCTTTAAAACTTGTGAGAACTAAGGAGTTAAGAAACAGTTGTGTGTCAGTTTTTTGATTCAGTGTTCCAGTCTTCTAGGCCATGTTCTTTTTGGGTGCATTTGTGGCAGGATTTTCAAGATAAAAAAAGATCCAGAAATATGTTTTAAAATAAAATCTGATCATTTCCTTGCATTTAGATCATTTCAGGGACTAGGGACTTAAAAAAAAAATGCAGTCTATGACAGAACACCTTCTTTTTCAAGAGTTACCAGCATTGAGATAGGAAAATTTGACCTTGGGAGAAAGAAGAAACATGCACATTTTGCAACAGAGGTGCAAGAATGAAGTGTAGATGAAGAAACCTTCTGCAAGGCTAAAAATAATTTATATTTTAGAGCTTTTTCATACATTTGGAGGACGTGAGAAGTAACTTGGGGTTCTACAGCAATGGCAGTTGACAGTGTCACACAGTACAACTAAAAGATTCCAAATACCCATTAAGACACGCAGCAGATAAAGTAGCTTGGAACAGAGGACACAGGAAAAAGAAATACTAAGAAAGAGGAAAGAAGAACAGCAGATGGCATAGCCGAAGCAGAGCCAGCAGCATAAACTGCAAGGGAAACAAACAAATCCCAAAGGCTGTGAGTAATAAATTTGCACAGTGGGGAACACACTGTTCTGGAGAAACTTCAGTCAGAAAACAAACTGTGCATCAATCCAAAGCTTTCTGTTTAGTGCTAGTTGTCCTAGTTGATTTTCAACAAGCCTTAGAAATTTTTTTTCTGCTACAAGTCTGTTCTGAGATTTGCAAGCAATTTAGGATGATGGAGGCAATATGTTGATTCACAGTCAGCTGAGAATAGCTCTGCTTGACAGCAAATATCTGCCTACTGCCAAGCTGTGAGTCAATGACCTGGTACCAGGTAAGGTCATATGTGATCAGTCCTTTTTGAAAAATCAGTTATAAAGCTTGATCCTAACTTTCCAATGAGGTGATACCAACGTGAAACCCGTTTTACAATAATGTGAGAAAAGAAGCAGAGCAGAAATCTTGCTACACTGGTGGATTTTTTTCATCTTGGTTAGTCCATGTCACCTTTTCATGAGTTTAAACTTCAGTTCTAACAGAAACAATCTAATGATCTAAACCTGCAGGCGACAGAAACATACTCACTGACAAAATTTAGGCTGTGATTGCAGTGCTGCTGAATGACATGACTCATCTTAGTCACCCCATGCTCATAGCAGGATTAGTAAAGGTGCCCCGGAAGATAAAACAATATCATTGCTGGGGCTGGTACTTTGTTTTGAAAAGCAGCAAGTTGTAGTAAATTAGAGGCTGCTAGATAAATATGGTCCTTATGTGTAACATGGGCAAAAATATGGCATTATATGCTGATTGAGACCTCACTTCTGAGGGTAACAAAAAATATGCCTGAAGGATGAAATGTATCTCAGCTAGAAAACAAACTAAAACCATTCAAAAAATCTTGCATTAATCTGACTGCATTGAGCACAGTTATATAAACAAAGTCTAAAACATACCAAAAGGAAGAAAATATAGAATAAATGGATGGTCCATTAAATGATAGAGCACAGACTTAGGCATCAGAAACAAAAAAAAATGTTATTGTAACTAATTTTTAGTGCATGAATTAGAGTGGAATTCAGATGTTTTCTTTCAGGAAAAGAATTCACAGAAGAGTAACTTCACTACGTGGTCTGCCAGTGAGGACAGCATGGACTTGATAGACCAGTACACCTGCACATGGATGGCAGGTGGGGCACAGGACCTGAAAGAGACCAGGCATTTCTGAACCTTTTTCTGAAGTTCAAGCAAGATTCCCTAAGGAATCTCAACTTGCACTAGCTGCATATGTTGAAGCAATTGATTTGAACCTGAATGTCTCCTTCATGGAGAGCTGAGACCTTCCTCCAGCCTTTGTAGTGTTATATCAACTTTATCCCAGATGATGGTTGCAATTTCCCAAATTTATCCCAAATTGATGGTTGCAATACTTCACATCCAGACATCTACATGTAGACACTTAGATATCTTAACTTGGAGAAGTCCACCCCGCAGGAGGTACTTAGTCTCACCCGGGAGAGGGGAGAGTAATGGTATCATTCAGATACCTAACAGCCATCTAGAGTCCCTGAGACACCATAGAGTATTCAAGCCATTTGTAAGGTGGTGACGTATGACAAAGTAAAGGAGATTTGCACCATTCTGAACTGAGAGCTGGAGACCAGGTAAATACCTTTGGAGATCCCATTTGACACCAGGCACCTATTTAGATTATTAAATTGATTGTGAGGGGCTATGACATTGATACCTGTATTTTACCTTATCTTACAGATTGCCCTGGTGAATGGATAGTGAACCAAAAGCCTGACGCTTCTCAAGTGAAATTTATTCGTGTGAAACATTACTGTGACATATGAATGCTTATGTCTCTACTGACTACAAAGAAAATTAGGATGATCTAAGGTAGTTGACACTGAAAAAGAGATTACTTGAATAGCAAGTTTTTAGGGCAGGCTACAAGGGCAGTCAGCTTAAGAAGAAATGAAATATATAGGGTCCCACTTCTGTGTTGTTAAAATAAGTAATTTTTTTTTTTTTACATTTACTTTAATGGGTACTAAATTGAAGTCTTATTTTAAATCAATAAGAAAAGTTTCGCCAAAATGGCAGATAGTAAGACTGTTTTATAAATGCAAACATATGCATGCTATGAAGATAATAACAAAGATGTTAAGGATATGCACTTTTTAAATCTTTGCAGAACAGGACTGAATAGCAACAGCATGAGGTAAGATCTGAAATTGCATAATCTCTGACATTAGGTGACAGCTTTAAAAGCTCACTGAGTGTTAGAAAGGGCCCTTGTACCTGCAAATAGCCAGTGTACTACCATTATCTGTAGAGAAAAAAACCATGAGCACAGTTGGAAACTACACACCATTTAATTTAGCTTCAATTTTTTTTAAAAGTGTCATAAGCTATTTTTGGTGTTCAAGAGGATTTGTAGAAAATCTACACAGTAAAACACAAAAGAACATAAACAACCAACACAGCTTTGCACAAAGACTGCCCTTGGTGAATAAGGAACTGGAACATTCAGTCTGCCCAGAGAACTGAGACACAGTGTCATCTATGTAGCTTCAGTCAGTGTCTGTATGAGATAGCATTGTGCTGCATATGGAACAACTCCATAATATATGATATCTTATCTCAGAGAATATCAACAGCCAAAATATCCTGAAAACAAAAGATTCATGGAGTTTCAATATAAAAATGTTGTGTTAAAAATATGAGATTTTTACACTTAGCAGTTCAGCACTATGGCTGCATTCCCTGGTGCCATTTCCAGCCTGTTCAGGAATTAACATGAGGGATTCAGCATTACATTTTGAAATCTTTCTATCTACTGGACCTCTCTAATGTGCAACCTTAATTTTAGTCTAATTGAACTGCCTTTTTTTCTTTGAATTATTGTCAAAAACATGAATAAAACTAAGGTCTTTTTCCATTTGAGTATTATGCTACATTTTAATGCTGCCTATTTTTTTTTTTTTTTTCAATGCTACAGATAACCTGGAAGAAGCTATCAAGAATTTATCTTCAATTTAAAAGTGAAAAACACATTCAAACATTAGATGATTATATTGGCGAGCCTCCTGACAGTAAATATGAATTGATAATGAATGCTGGAGCAATTAAGTGCACCAAACTGGAATAACTCTCTTAATGGCGGGAGTCTGTTTTTCAGTGTAATTCACAGCCCTAAAGCAGAATGGCGTTTAAATATATCCCTGTTGTGGAAAAGCAATATTTACAAAAAATATTTTTAAAAGCCTTTCTGGTAATCTGTCTTAATAAGATTATTGCTGGTTTTTATAGCTTGTAAATGATGATCAATAGAGGCAGGCTGATTGCCCCTCTATGTGTGCTAAGGTTTTCCAAAGGTAAGTCAAGCTGTGTAAAATGGCATTTTTCTATCTACCAATTGATGGAGAAAAAAAAAAAGAAAACAGATACAAATGATATGTAATGGAACAATGGTATAATATGGCTAAGGTCAAACTTTGGCCAAAATAATGAAGTTGCATTTGTAATTATGGTCATGCTTCTTATATTCAAAATTATTTAGAAAATTGTAATGTAGTAATTATAATTTTCCAGTAATAATAATAATACTATTTTGCATTATGGAAGGATTTCTGGCATGTATAAGAGGTACAAAGGAAGTTAAAATATTTTATGTGTGTGTTATATCTTCAAAGTAATATATACATACCATACATAGTACCATATGCCATATCCCAAAGCCAAATGAAAGAGGGAACATCTCTTCATCGTCAGTAGACCTTGATCAATTACAAAGTACAACTCTCATCTTGTCTGTAACTAGAAAAATATACCAAAATTCATGGTTAGCTCTAAATGTTTGTTCTCTGTCAAGAAATCTTCTGTTTGCTGTCCTACAAGAGTTCTTACCGCAACTAAATTGTATTGGCTCTGAGTTGAAATATTTTAAAGTGAGCTTGTTTCTGTTCCAAGATCAACAAACCAAAACTCAAAAACTGATGTTAAAAAATCTTTTTCTACAGATTTCATGTGATATTTAGAGCTGGTTCACAGTTCTCCAACAATTTTTTTTTTATTGAATTTAAGATTTTGACCACAATGCATATACTCTAGACAATGCTCTTTTTTCCTTGAAAAACTTAGGAAAACAAAGTTTCCAAAAATATAAGGTGGGATTTGTCTCACTTAGCTTTAGAAGTTTACAACATAGGTGTGTTCACTGAAGCTAATTACCTTTGGCTTCCTTTTTAATAAATTTTAGACAACTACTGTAGAAAGAGATGAACTGCACCCAAGAAATACCTGTTTTTCTCCATTATTCAATTAAAGGCGACATATGGCTAGCTCAGATGCAGAATTACTCTGCTTATATGTGCATTTGATAAAATTAATCCCATTCCAAACTTCTAAAATCATCTCAAAACCAAAAGAACAAACAATACACCTGGAACGTTTTATTATTCTAGGGATTGTTCTCCTACGCTTCTATGTCTGACATTCCCTCATTAGACTCACACTTCATCTAATCACTGGGGCTGTTTTGCCTCCAGATGCACTGCTTCACCTTTCCAAAATGGAGAATACAACTCACAATGGACAGTAAAGAGTGATTTTCAAACCTGTTCTACACAGGGAAAAAGATAAAGAAGCATCTATTCTTCCAAAACTCCAAGGCCCTACAAAGGTATTTGAGAATCTAGATACTAATCTTTTTCTCCAATAACTCTACATTTTTCCCTTGGGAGGAACATATTTTCTGACTCAGTTTAACTGCACCTCTTTTTGTTCAGAATAGTTCACTGGTCCTTCCACTTTCTTAGCACGATTTTGTATTTTTGTAAAATTCCACTGAACAGTAAAATAAAATATAAAGTAAACTAAACTAAACTAAAATAAAATAAGAAACTTGTTCTTCCTTGCATGCCTAAAATGGGAACTGTGCTTATTTAAAATGCCAGTTCTTAGAAATATGAATGCTTCTGTTGAGTTACTTCTGAGCACAGAGAACAATCTGACAAAAGAAAGTGAGATCCCAAAAGAAGAGCTGAATGTAGAAACCCTCCCCCAGTCACAAGAAGCACAGATAATTGTCTCTGAGAGAAATATACTGAAACTTTTATGGAAGTGTCAGAAATTACTTTTTCTTCAGTTACTGTCATGCAATCAAAAGAGGAAGTCTGCATAAGATACTGTGAGGAGAAATATACCTGTGGTCCCTTGGGATATTGAGACTATTCGGCACTCATAGTACTTGCTCAAAATGCAGATACATATGTGTACGGGAATGAAAAACAGGCACCCAAACTTTGCAACAAATATGCCTAACATTTACACCTCAGTTTTGAAATTAAAATCTGAAGAAAGCTGCAGAGCTTACTTCCAAACAAATAAATAGGTATTAACATCACCACTACCCGCTCCTTCACTGCACAGGCTGACAGCATAAACACCATGTTACCAGCAATGTAGCTGATGATCAGAAGCTACTTCACACACATATTGTGGCCATGAGAATTCAATGTGCAAACAGCAGAGAAAAATATATCTCTAGCCCACCAAAGCCACCTGTGCAGCAATAGTAACATGATAGGATGGTCCTACTAAACAAAAAGATGGCGTGAAGTACTGTAGAATTTTCTGATACATTTTCATGCACTTTTTTTTCCCCCCACAAATACATGTTAGAATGTGCTTCAGAGTACTGTCAATATGCATTTGTCATCGGTGTTTTAAATGTCACTCATTTCATGATCCGAAGTCTCAAACAGTTCAAATGAAAATTTTCTCTGGCAGTATTGAAACATGCCAAGTAAATGAGCGCTCTTTTGATATACTATTTGTACACAGAATTCTGCGTCTCCCTTGATATCCTGTCAATCCATTTTTGGCAGTGGAAAATCTGATATTAAAAAACCAGGACACCAGTACAGCTTAAAAATTGTTATTTTAAGATGGTATATGATTCAGGTGCTATAGCAGTCTATGAAAAATTTACCAAAGAATTCCAAAAAGTCTGAAAGAAGCTAAAGTAATGGAACTTCAACCTATTTACACTTAAAACCCCTGTTAGTGGATTTAGAACAATAATTTAGAATAATTTCAGTCTTGCATTTTTCAGTTTTGTGTATGGTCAATTAGAATTAATTTGTATCATCAAAAAAAAAAAAAAAAAAAAGGAAAAATTTTTATATGGTAGTTGTCATGTCTCAGCCTGTAAATTCTGATCTTACAAGAGCATGAGACTGAATGTGCAATAAGATTTCCTCTTCTTAATTAAGCCTTCTGCCAGGATGATCCCTTAGCAAAGAGCTATTGGATAAATCAGTGTGTTGCAGAATTAATTATTATGAGCAAGTTGACATAACTATAGCCTGTGAATGATTTTTAACATTACTAATTTTTTCCATTCATAACTATATTTTCAATAGTGAAAGCCAAAATATCACACCATACTGAAAACACAGCTTCATAGAAATCTTTTTCTAGCCTATTAAGAAAAAGAAAACAAAACCTAAAGAATAACTGAAACTTCTACCTAGGAAAGCTATAAACTCAGTCCCAAATTCATCCCACCCAAACTTATGTTCTTAAAAGAAACACCTAAATGAAGAGTGTTGTCACTTTATGCTTCCTCTGCTGCTCAGTCAAGGCCATTAAAACCTGTCCATATTTATACAAACCTCCACCAGAATCTTTCTCTTACCATAAAGTAGTCTTACAGGATTGCGTTCCTAATTTAAGCACCTTGCTATGTCCTTAAAATCAATACTCAAGAGAGAGATTCTGTAAGAGATATTTTGGTCTGCAAGCTTGATTTTGACTTCCATTTCCGTTATCCGGGTATACCACTCTTGCAGAGAATATGGAATTGTCCACCCTTTACCTTGTATTGCAATGCATCAGGGAACTAAAATTTATTGTGCCTATCATGCTAGTTGTCTATTTCTGCCTTGCCAACTAATGTGCATTAGCAATGTGGGATCTCCTTTTCAGCATCCTGCAGGTATGTTAGCAGCTTGCACCACAAAAGTCGGTAGTTTACACAGTACAAGGCTGTTAACATGAATAAATGTCTGTTAAAAAAAAAACCAAACAATTAGTTTGTCATTAAAATTCTCTGTCCATGCTAACCTAGAATCCGGTGCAAATGAGATGAAAACCTCTCTGAATGAACACAGTGAATGGATTTGACTGAGACTCTTTTTCCCGTGGTCTTTACCTCCCTATGAGAAATTCTAGCAAGTATGGTGATAGAGGAAGAATAGCAGAATGAAGACTTGGCATCAGATTACTGAATGAACAACGATCTATGACAGAAAACCACATGCTTAGTATCTGCTGTCTTTTTCCTTGTCCATTACTTGGTTTTCCTTATTACCTTATTCAAGGGCAACAAAAAGAGAAAAAAAAAGTGAATGTTCAATCCAGTCTCTCTGAAGCTCTCAAGAAATTCGGGTATGGTTCCCCTGGCAAGATTATCCTATATGGCCTGGAAGGAAGGCCATCATCCATGTAGAGGGTGTAGAGAGTGTAGGGTGTCTAGGGAGAAGTAAGGCAGCAGTGCTGGAGGACTCATACCAATAAGCTGCCTGGGATCAGTGCTCTGCAAGGGGGTAACGTTGTCAACTGTGAAATATGAGGAGATTTCTTCTCTCAACCTTTCTCAGTGGGTGCCTTGTAGGAAGATGTTGGGGGGTGTTGTTCTCTCGTCACCCAAGAGCCCAAGAGGGAGACTAGTTGGAGGGAGTCCAAGCCTGAAGGAAATCTGGTAGTTCCCTTGGTTTAACTGTACCAACTCACTGGAGTGCTAATAGGGGCATGTCTCCGTTAATCCTTTGTGTTTGTATTTGGGTGGAAATGTATGAAAATCTTTTGCTGACACAGCCTATCCATCATTTCATCCACTTACTAAATTACTTACTAACTTACTTACTACTTACTAGCTCTATTCCCTCCATGACGTAATGAAACATAATATTAACCTAGAAATAATTTAGATTTTTTCACGGAATATTTACAGAATCACAGAATCACAGAATCACCTAGGTTGGAAGGGACCTTTTAAGATCATCAAGTCCAACCAATGGGGGGGAAACAAAAAAAATCAAACCACACACAAACAAACAAAACAAACAAAAAAAAAACCTACACAAAAAAAAAACCCACCAAAAACCAACAACAACAACAAAAAAAACCACAAACCACCACACAACACTAGCAAACCCAACACACCACACAAAATACATCCACCACACAAAATACATCCAACAAATATTTACCATTATGCTTAGTGACCCAGCAATCTCTAACAAAGAGTGTAGCCTAGACAAGATCTTAAAGATTTGATAAATAATAAATAGTCCATGACCAGGACTGTTCCATTTTCATGCTAAATTTAGGCTTTTTTCCCCCTTTTATTAAGAGATATCAGTGAGGGATTATCCACTGTAAAAGCTCAAATCTGTAGACTTTCTGATCTTTTTGTCTCATGTAGATACCTAAAGACTGTGTTCTCCTAGATTCAGATATTCAAATACTGCTGTTATTACAAAAGTGGCTTTGAGTGTGGATCATAATCAATGCCTGGCCATAAGGAGTTGGTTTTTTACTCCCAAGATCTTTTCTTCCAGCTAGCCTTAGCACATACTGTCTTAAATATTCTGAAAACTAAAGGGATTACTCAGGGAAAATGATTGTATTTCTTTCCTAGCCCAAAGGTAATAAGGATAATAAAAATAAGAAGAATGAGAGGATGCCAAATCTAAATCTTACGTCTTTCCCGTGGAGGGACTGTAAAAATTAGGAAGAATTTAAGTGTCATAAAATTAAAATATTTTTAGTGGACATTTTAGAAAAAAGAGTACAAAAAAGAATATCTGAGATGGTTTGTTGTTCCTTTGAGGCAGAATGCTGAATAGAGCAGTTGAAGAGAAATGAGGCACCCTAGCTTCCCAGCCCCTACGAAAATGACTGTATGGCTATGACTTTGGTTCAGGTTTTGGGGTATTTTTTGTATTAAAAAAGCTAAAAATACTCATCTAACTTTTCTTTGCAGATTTGAAAAACTGAATACAGAGGCTAAACTTTGCCACAATTTTATATGACTATAAGTCTTTATAATTCTGTAAATACTCTGTATCTGAAAAAAATTACAGGAAAAAGTAGATTGGTTAACCTATGTTAATAGGTGAAAGAGGGAGATAAATATAAATGGAGTATACGACAAAGCTTGTAAATTGTGTAGCAAAGCTAGCAACCACAGTAAAAAAAACAAGTCCTGGAAGAATTTGGCCTCCTGCCTCCCAATAGCAGAAGCATGGTCTCTAGGCTCAGCTTCCCTGAAAACTGTATATGCAGTGACGAAAGACAGGTAGACTTCTTCTGCCACCCTGAATTGGATTTGTAAGAGCAGGAAATTAAATTAACATTTTAGTGCCTCAGTTTACTATTCTATGACCGTACAGCATGTTCTCTTTATAGTGAGATCGTATCACACATGCCAACGCAGTTATTTTTCTCAAAAAACCTCATACGTTTGAATAGTTACCAATGTATTTGACCTGCACAAGTAATGAAGGTAAGAAATCCTTCATAGCGATTTGCAAAAGTATATGAAGAAGAGCACATTTATTTGAATTTCTTAGATTATAGCTCACCTTCTTTTTCCCCTAGATTCAAATTAATCTTGATAGAGATAATTAATTTTCAGCTTCAAGGTTTAATAATATATTAAGCTCAAATTCTCAGCAGCTAATTAGATTTCATATTTTGGAGACCTGTAAAGTCAGTTCCAAGATGTGTTGTTTCTGTTTCTTAAAGCACTGGTACTCTGAGCCTGTTCTTTTCTTCCTGCTTGATGGTAGGCTAATTATTGTTTTAAAAGTGTACCGTATGTTCATTCAGATGGAAGATTCATTTGGATAAAACAAGAATTTTTTTTTTTCTCCCAGAGGTTTTATAAACTTTTAATTCTGCATCAATAAGGATATGAGTCTCTCGCTTGGGGGAGGCTAGGGAAATCTTCACCTATAGTTATTACCAATGTTACTGGAGCATGGCCAGATAATACTGTATTATTATGCTTAAATAGATTAGTAAGAAACTCAGAATGTGTGATGTGAAGTCCAAATATATTTTGCCATTTGAGACGTATCCCCTTGGGTCTGATTCTGGGCAGGGTCAGACTCGCATTTACATTCTTCTCAGAGCAGTTTAAAAGGCCTAAGGCATGGTATCTGGTCATATCTGATCACAATCCAGATCCAAGAAAGTACAGGTCTGCATATACCCCAGCTCCTCATCTTCCATAAACACTTCAGCTGTGCCACTGTACTCCCAGCGTGGTCTTTCCATGGAAGCATCACAGTGTTCTTGAATACCTGGTATGAGTAGTGTTGTAACTCAAAAGCAAATGTAGCTCCATGTTTTGAATTAAGAAACAATCCTTCATGGTATTGTAGGCCAAACTCAGAGTGGCTTCAGTGGGATACTGCACAGCAAAGGCAAGCAGCCAAATATTGCAGTGTTAGTAGATGCCTCACAGAAAGAACTGAAATGCAGCAAAACTGAGAAGTGGCTTTACTGCTGCTCAGAGTTTTAGTGGGGAAGATTTTGTCACTCTCCTCCTCAGTGGTCACTGTCCAGAGAAGCTGTAACCTTCTTAAGTGGTGTTTTTAGAGAGGAACATAGAGTGCAGAGGGACAGCAGGTAATACCATTCTGCTCGTGAGTCAGGTAAATGTTAATTTGTTGTTGACTCACCATGATAAATAGTTGCTTCGACAGTAAACAAGCTTCAGAAAACTGTGATGATGATACTGATGATACCAAATGGGGTACACTCCAGAAGACTCTGCTACCATCCAGCCCGACCTGAACAGCCTGGAGAGCTGGGCAGAGAAGAACCTAACAAGGTTCAGCGAGCAAGTGTAGGGTCCTGAAGCTGAGGAGGAAGAATTCTGGGCACCGATATAGGTTAGGGGCAGACCTGCTGGAAAGCACTTCTGAGGAGAAGGATGTGGGGGTCTTGGTAGACAGTAAATTCTCCATGAGCCAGCAATGTGCCCTTGTCCCCAAGAGAGCCAATAGAATCCTGGGCTGTACAGGGAAGAGTGCGGCCAGTAGGTCAAGGGAGGTCATTCTCCCCCTCTACTCTACCCTGGTGAGGCCACAACCGGAATGCTGCATCAAGTTCTGGGCTCCCCAGTTCAAGAGAGATGGGAAAGTACTGGAGAGAGTCCAGCGTAGGGCAACCAAGATGATTAAGGGATTAGAGTACCTTCCATATGAGGAAAGGCTGGGAGAGCTGGGACTCTAGCCTGGAGAAGAGAAGGCTGAGGGGAGACCTTATTAATATCTACATGTATCTAAAGGGTAGGTTGAAGGAAGCCAGACTATTTTCAGTGGCTCCCACTGACAGGGCAAGGGGCAACAGGCACAAGCTGGAATGTAGAAAGTTACGTTCAAATATGGGGAAAAATTTCTTTCCGGTGAGGGTGTCAGAGTACTGGAATAGGCTGCGCAGGGAGGTTGTGGAGTCCTCATCTCTGGAGGTTTTCAAGACCTGCCTGGATGCAGTCCTGAGTAATGTACTCTAGGAAATCCTGCTTTAGCAGGTAGACTAGTTGATCTCAAGAGGTCCCGTCCAACTTCGACAATTCCTTGATTCCATGAAAAAATTTATTTCATAAATAGATTGCACTCCATGTAAGCACTAGTTAATATTCTCTGTGGCTACTTACAGCTGTTGGAAAGCTACTCAGGACCTTACTTCTGGACAGAAACCTTGTTCTGATTTTGAGCCTAAATTCATTCAGGAATTTTAAAAAACGTTTGTTCTTGTTCCAACACCGTCTTTTAGCTTCAATAGTTTGGGGCTCTTTTTTCCCCTTCTTTGGCATTTATCTCCCTCATGTATTAATAGCAAGCTATAATATCTGTCTTTACCTGTGTTTGGCTAGAAAAAATAAGACAGATCCTTCTGGGGCCTGCCCACATCACAAATTGCAAAATGGCACAGATCCCTGCACTTCCATCAAACCAACTAGCTCTGGGGCTGGAAGACACATAGTATAGAACAGTGCCCAACTTTGCTTCTTCTAGATCTGACTAATATGGTTATAATGCTGCTGGAAACCACATAGACTGTGTCATTTAGAAATGCCAGCTCACACAATTTCAGCACTCTAGCATACTTCTTCCAATAGACTTACTTTAATTTTGTCATTAAATAGGGTTCCACTTGTTAGCTTTGTAGATCCTCTCATGCTTGTTCTGCTGGGAAAGTGTCTGTGTTGAACAAATACAATGAAAAGTTTTATATGCGGTCTGGGCATCATATGTGATTAAATATTTGATTTCATGTTTATATTCAATATTGATTTAGCACTATAAGTACCCATAATGTTAAAAATATTTTTCTCACAGGAAAATAAGGAATAAAAAATAGAATTGAAGAGCATTATCAGTTTTTAATTTTATGTTTTTCAGTATCCATACTAAGAAAAATGTCTTCCAGCAGCACCACTGTTTCTCATTATTCATATCACATCAGTAGTTCATTCAAAATTTATGTTTTTTTTCTGCCTCAGTTGGTAGAAAAGGTTTAGACTGATTTGTCTGCAATTTCGAAATGACAAGAAAATTACTTCAACTTTACCACATTTAGAAACATATATCTTTTCTTGTTAGGTATTTTGGTATAACTTCTCCACTACAGTGTGTGGAAGGAATTGCTTGTGTGTAACATTGTGTGAAGAACCAAACCCCGCTCCTATTTCCCCTGCCCAAACCAGTGATTTTCTCCAAGATGTAAAAAACTTAACAATAAAAAGACAGTAGCAGCACAATCCTCATAAAGTAACAAAGACTTAACGATAGCTAAATGATACTTTCTCAGCAGCAAGCACTGGAGACAATCTCGATCACAATGATTAAAATGTCTGATGTGAAAGAAGTGACCTCTTCCACTAATCTCCAGAGGAAGATGATTCTCTGTAGTTAAATGAATTAACTCAAGCAGATTTGAATTTGAAAAAGAGTGCTTAGTGCACTGTGGCTTTCAAACACAAATGGCTTTCAAACGACAGAGACAGTATATTGTCAGCTCTAAACCTTAAACAGGAAAAGAAAAATTACAAGACGTGTATCTGGGTTACTGAGCAAAAATATACCACAGCAGTGAAAGAGAATGTTTTACTCTCTGTTAATCAGGATAGGTGGGTATTGAGCTACTATGTGAGAGCATGCTTCCAGGATTTTGTTTTGTCCACAGGTGTATTGATCCAAGTCAACACAAGATCTTTATTGCAAAACTGCTTCTCCAAAGTGTGTTTTCTCCAAAAGTGCAAAGCAGTCACTCAACCCATCCCCTCAACACTAAAGTTTTTTAACAGTTCTTAAGCAGGATTCCTCAGAAATGAAATCATTCAGAGTTATATTTGAAAGTATAAGTCCAAACTCTGTGGGAGAGTATTTTTAATACTTTCGTACAGCTGTTAGCAAAATTGGGACTGGGTTTGAAAAGGTGGTGCCAGGTTCCCTACCCCCAGGGTGTATGAGATAGGACACCTTCAGCACTTGCCAATTTTGTGCACTGAGGCACAACCGGAGTAAGAACCAGGACCTCAGCTGGTTTTGTCCCTCCTACTCCAGGGCTTTGGCACCACATTGTTAACAGCTTTGCTGTACTGAATTCGGCTAGGTAGGCAGTATTTTCTCTGTTGACACAAGCAAGCACAATGTGACCCACACATGCAATAGACACAGGAACTGCTTATGCTTTCCAGCATCACAGAACAGACATGTAAAGTATTCTGCTACAAATGATTTAACTCAAAAAAGGTGAAAAGCAACCCCACAGTTGAGAAGTTGAATAGCAATCTAAAATCTTATCACATCTGCAAACAGCTCTGTAATGCTGCTAAAGAGAAAATCTGGAAAGTCCAAAGCAGAATCTACAATCATAGAATGATTAGAGTTCGAAGGGACCTTCAAGATCATCCAGTTCCAACCACGCTGCCATGAGCAGGGACACTTCCCCCAGACCAAGTTGCCAAAACCCCCTCCAACCTGGTGATGAATACTTCCAGGGATGGAGCATCCACAGCTTCTCCGGGTAACCTGTTCCAGTGCCTCACCACCCTCACAGGAAAGAACTTCTTCCTAATATCTAATCCAAATCTCCCCTCTTTCAAATTAAAACCATTATCCCTCATCCTATCGCTACACTCCCTGACAAAGAGTCCCTCACCATCTCTCCTTGTAGGCCCTCTTTAGGTACTGGAAAGCCAGTATACAAAAAAAAATAAAAATGAAAAATCAAACCAACCACCAAATGTCAAAATCCAAATAGTTCTTACCATGTGCTGTCTATGGCCCACCAAAATTTTAAAAGGAGTAAATGGCTTTTTGCAAAAAAACCCCTATACTTACGAATAACTTCAATGGTTCATTGTGAGGTAGCAGTTCAATAATGAAGAGCAATAATTCAGACAAGACAAGCTGTGATTATCTGATACTCTGCTACCTAAGCATGGATACCAGTGGCTGTGCACAGAACTATTTGGCATGAGCAAGAGGTCATCAGATAGGCTATTACAAAACATTGGAATGTGTCCTGGAGATAAAAATGTGACCCTTTAAAATCTGGACTTGTTGCTGCTTGCCTATTGATTTCTTTCCAGTTAAATTAAAGTAATGTTTAAACACTATATTGGTGTTCTAGTATTTTCAAGTTTTTATCCCAAGAATATTAAACTTAAATATCGGGAAAGAAGTGCTTGAGCGTGTGGCAATACTAATTGGTACTATTACATTTTGTTCTTGTATTTTCCTTATCTAAAGTACTTGCAAAAGTAATAGGTGTGCATTCAGCCAGTTAAATTCACTAATATAATTACTTTTTGAACAACAATTTAACTTTTAAAGAGAATATCTTGTTAACTGCCTTCACCAATACTATTTTGTGAGTGTCATTAAGTTTACTTGGCTAGTGACAATGTGTATTTTTGGCATATAGGAGCATCTATAAAACTATATTATCATTATTCCATGTCTACGTTTCCTACTTTAATTTTATTCTGCCATAAGAGCAAATTGACAATGCATTAAGTATCTAATTTAAGCCAGCTGAAAATGAATGTATTCAAACTAGCAAAAGCAAAGACTAAGCTAAAAGCTTGTGGAAACTGAAATACTATCAATCAATCACATGAACAGTTTATGTGGTACTACAGATCTTTCTAAATATTCTGATTGCAACAGTTGATTTATATAATTTTTATTAAAGTAGGTATTTCCTACTTTGCCCATCACTAAAAAGATATGTAAATTTCTAAAGGACTCTACAGAAGTGAATGTTTTCTTTTCGTTTTTCAGTCACTAGTATATGTGATTCGAATAGCACTGAAATACAATAATGAAACAAAGATGAAAAAAAAAATTGAAAATGCCAAGTTTTAGTTCTAATTGTGTACATATTTGTCATGGAAATAATTACCTAAGAAAAATATTTTCTAGGAACATTAAAGGCAGAACCACTGAAAAGTGTTTTAGCACAAAAATGATTTTCTATAAAAGAAGTTAATGTATTTTTTCATTTTCAATTTTTCCCTTCAACTACTTGACATGGAAAAAAAAAATATTGCAAATATTTCATTATAATAGTGTTGCTATATTTAGGAATTAACATTCTGAGAATTAAAACAGCTTTTTTATGAGAAACAATAAACCTATGACCAGTACTACTAAAATCCTCCTGATCTCTTCAGACTTTAAAATTAAGGAAGAAAAGAGAATATTTTAACAATAAAATTTTACATTGTTATTTGAATTTAGTTGTTCTCATTTAGGCAGTAAGTCTAACACTGACTTTTACAGAAAAGTGGAATAATATCTCTCCCTTTCCAAAAAATATCTAACTGCATTATTGTTTCATGACAATACTCCTTTCCCAGGATATCTCACCAAATATTCCCAAAAGAACACACTGTACACTGAGAACAACTGAGAACTGTTCCTGTACAATCTCTGTTCTTTACATGAATAAACGGAAAGTATAGTTTGCATAAATGTTAATGTTCCTGAGAATAAACTATACCAACTTGCGTTGGCTATTTCTGAGATAGTACAGTGAATGTTCTTTTATTTTACAAAATTTAAATTTCAAAATCATGTGCAAGTGAAAAAACTCCTGATGGAAAAATAAGTTTTGGCATCTTTGGATTTTATGATTCTGTGTCATGGTTCATTCTTGAATTAGATTGCACAGATTTATTGTGCTAATGATTACTTTTCACAAGGATAACAGAATCACAGCAGGAGAGACGGCGATGAAATATGATAATTTGACTTCATCTGTGACCATAACCAGTAGTAATTTAAATTTGCAAACAGTGAATAACTATTAGCAGCTTTTGTTCAGTAACTAAAAAAGTATTTCAAATTTAACTGTTATCAGAAATTTAAATAGCTCAACTCTGGGAAGTTTGTCTTTCCTATTTGTCCTAGGAAAGGGAAACAAGATTTTAATCTATTTTTCTTAATTTTTCTATTACAAAATTCTAATATAATGACTAATATAGTCACTGGAACAGGTTTCCCAGAGAAGTTGTGGGTGCACCATCCCTGGAAGTGTTTAAGGCCAGGCTGGATTGAGTTTTGAGCAACCTGGTGTAGTAGGAGGTGACACCAGCCACAGAGCCATGGATTTATCAACTTGATTCCTCTGTTTCTCCCAGCATCATTGTCCTCAGCTGGAAGGAGTGATGAAAAAATAACCTGTGCCCCAGCTTACACACCCTCCCAACTATCTGAAGTATCTTTTTAGCGCTCGTGAACTGTGAGTTACAGTTTCCTCCCGACCTGCCTGAAAAATCAATAATGGATAGTAGACTGTGGACTGTACTAAACCAGGAAGTTTTGTGGTGACATCTTTTACCCAGGCTCCAGGAGGTCAGCAGACTTCCGTCTGACGAGGGTCTACCCAGCATATTGGGCCCTCTGTCCCCATCATGAAGGAGTCAACAACAACTATAACTCTTCTTTTTTTTCCTCATGGGTGTAGTGGTCGTCCAGGGTGTATGCTTTTTTGACTGAGGAGGCATCTGTGATATAGTTCCTGTCATCTACTTCCTCACTCAACTGGCTTTCCTTGACCAGTGCCTTGTATCTGTTCTTCACTGATACTGGATGGGGTGAGGTGGGAAAGGGTGGAGTTTGTCTGCTACCCCAACTATAAACCTGCCTCCATTTGCTCCTTTCATTAAAGCTTCTGCCTTCAGCTTGTCCGGGACTGGTTGCAGGGGCCTATGTAAATGTGCCCTAACATTTTCTTTCAACGTAATAGCAACACACAGATGAATTAGCACAGTCATAAATCAATACCCAGTGCCTCAGCTTGCCGTCCAGGAGATTGAGAGAGGTCATATTTTAGTATGTGGTTTTTGTGGTATTTTCCTAATCATTTAGACTGGGTTTTTCTTTCTGAAATACACTGTAAGCCACTGCTTCCCCAGACTCATTCACATTTTTTTCTTTTAGAAGAGAAATGGGGGCAGGGAAAAACTAGGAGGGAAATGGTCTACATGTAAATCTCATCCTAGCATGTGGCCAAGATGGAAACCACATTTGGAAGTTAGCAAGTGCTCTATGGCATAGGTTTTCCATGTTTCCATGTTTTCCAAGAGAAATCTTAAAAGAAGACAGCATTCAAGAAGGAGGAAAGTGAGGTTTTTTTAATTTTAATTTATTAATCCTTTTCATCTGTGTTCCATAATCAGTTAATTCTTCTCTCAGAATTGTGACTTGCCAGTTCAGAACACAAGATTATAGAGATGCTTATAAAGGAGGGAAGAACAGTACAACACAACTTTCATACAAAGGGACCACCCATTTGTAGTAATATAACAAGAAGGAATCTCTGACTATTTGTTCGGAAGCATGTGTTGATTGTATAACTTGGTATGATTTATCCTGAGAGTATTAATAAAGTCATTTATCAGGGTATAAAATTATTAAAGAAGGGACAGGAGGAGACTGTTCTACAGAGATGAAAACAGAAATAAAAACAGTGCACAGATAGAGAGTGGAAGCTGAGACTGGGAAGGAGCTGTGTTCACCTGGAGACTTGATGAATATTGATGAATTCAGGAAGTTTGATAAACACTGTAGGGTGCTTCAAGTGACAACCTTCACAGAAAAGTTAGGAAGAATTCAGAAAGTGGTAAATATGCGGGCAGCGGGGCAGGAGGCTGAAGCATATGAGAAATATCCAGAGCTCTCTGTTGGCACAACAAAAGTAAGCAGATGTGGAAAACAGCATACAACCAAGGGCAGGAAAACAGCCACAAGCCTGCTGCCTAGTTTATTTATGCCAGAGTCCTGAAAATGTGGGATTTCAGAGGCTGCTGCTAATGAGGCAGGAACTGGGTCTATGCAGCTGTCACTATGGCAGGCAAGGGAAAGGGGCAGAAACAGCAAGAGCAGCACAATGATGTTCCTCTATTGTCATTTTAGCTTACTATCTTAGCCATCCTCTCTCCCATGGTTAGGATGAAAAATAATTTTTTCCCCTACATTACTTGGGAAGTTTGGAATCCCCTACGGTGCTCTCTTTCTCAAAACATGGTGAAAAACTAATGTTTGCCTTATGTCACTTCAGGCTCTGGTAAAATGATAAAATTAATATTTACAAAAACAAACAAACAAACAAACAAACAAATTGAAGAGCAGTTGGTTGTCTTTTCAGAAATGACCATCAAAGATCAACATCACAGATTTTAGATTTCTGTGATCAAACTTTGGTCTTTGGTCTCTTTCTGTTTTGTTATGGTTTTGGTTTTGTTTAAGACTTAGGGAAGCTCAAGATTTTTGAAAATGGGTTCCAGGTTGTTTCAAGGTGGATATCTATATCAAACTACAGTTCTGGAAAGGTTGGTTCAAAATATTCTGTGCTTACAATGAAACATCCTCCACCATAACTATTGTATAATGTGTCATATTTAAAAGTTTTGGGGAGAAAAATTAAACAGCTCTGAAAAAAAAAAAAAAAAAAGAAAAGAAAGCATCTTATACCCAGAAACAGGAATTACGATATTTTTCAAATAATTAATGTCTTCATGGTCTAATCAAGATTAAATAAATTGCCCTTCTCGGTCCATTTATGATAGCAACACTTAGAGAGAAAAACCCACAACAATAACTTTTAAATGCTATTAAAATGCAGTTAAAAAGGACATGCATTATTTTTTGATTATCAACCCCTTTCTCTTGTCCTCATCCTTCCTATCTGTTATTATAAAAGCTTGTTAAAACCCCCAGTCCTGCACTGGGAGTAGTATGATGTTGAAGGTGAAGGATTCTTTCTCTTTGGATGCTGTTGGTGCTTTTTAAAATGTTTTCAAATGATCTAAGGCTAAGGCTTCTTTCCCTATCGATCTATACACTTAGTTACCAATAAATACTTTGTTTGCTAGATCATTACCATAGCTTGCATAAGTTTCAGGGTAAAACTTTGCAATTGCAAAAAGCTATATTAATACTAAAACAAGTCACATGTTCATATCCTCACAGCTGGACAATTTTTTGTTTCAGATGAAAGGATCTACCATAAATTCAAGACTCGACAAGTCCAGACAGG
Organism: Thinocorus orbignyianus; assembly: GCA_013400375.1. NCBI lineage: Eukaryota > Metazoa > Chordata > Aves > Ciconiiformes > Thinocoridae > Thinocorus > Thinocorus orbignyianus. Next base: position 745,210 of record VXBW01000362.1, on the reverse strand, counting down.
GACCAGCAACTTCTGAGAGTTGCATTCTTGAATAAATATAAAACCTGTGGCTTCTCACTAGCATGATAACTACACATTTTCCAGGCTTCAGGGTTTCGGAGGGTTAATTTATTTAATATATGCTTACCAACAATATAGTATTTAGCAACATACAACCCATGAGAATAAAGAAATCTTAGAATCATAAAATCATAGAATTGTCTAGGTTAGAAGGGACCTTTGTGATCATCTAGTCCAGCCATCAACCTGACTCTGATAAATACCAACAACCCATCACTATACCACATTACTAAGCACAATGTCATATCAAAAGATACTGTAAAAAGAACTATTTAGAGTAAGCCCTTCTCCTCCAAACTCCTATATGGGCTATCCAAGTCCTGCTACTCAATGCTGTGCACTCCTTGAAGCACAGATGTGCCATGCACTTCCTTAAACCAAGTCAGAATTAGCTAAGATTAGAAAAAGTACACAAATAAAGTTATAAAGTCGTATTTTTGACCAATGGAGATTTTTACATTATGATCATATTTTTTCAGAGAGAACTGAACACTGAGAAGAGACTTAAACATTCTTTAGGAAGATAATACATTGCAAATAGATGTCAACAGCAGAGACAGTCATAATGAACAGAATAACAAGACTGATACAGTGAGTTACAGAATAATTTTTTCTAGTATCCACATTATCTAATTCAAATTATTTATTCACTGGACTATATAAGGACATATGTTAAACTTGGAGCAAGGATTGCAAGAAAAATATATCCAAGCTTACGGTTGCATTGAATTGTATAATTTCCCCATTTTCTTCAATTGGTATAATTCTTCACTCGTGTTCATGTGAACAAAGTCTACATTAAAAGGCAATGAATAGAAAAAGCTTACAGGAATTGGAAATTTTAGAAGTAAAATAATATAGCCTGCTTAGTAGAAAGTACATTTTTTTTGAAGGATATCAATAGATAGAGATAAGAAGAGCGATCTGGGAGAGTACAATGCATTATTACAAGAAATAACGCTGATATTAAAGAGAGGAAAAATACTATTTTGCCAGAGAAAAACTCCTTGCCAGTAATAGATTTCAAATTATGCAACAAATTCCCAAGGGAAATGCTCAAACTCTGTCACTTGAGACATTTATAGTGTGAATAGGTAGCACACAAGATACAATGTAGGCAGCAATCTCATGTTTGTCCCCACAGTTCGAAGAACATGAACTGCTAGATCTTCTTTATTTCTAATTTCTTTGACCTATGGTCAATGCAGAAGTAAAAGGAGAACCAAACTCAAATGACTGGTAATTCTGATTTGGGTGCAAAGTAAAAATCTGGTTGCAAAATACACATATATGCATATATATATATGTTTGATTATATACATACACATTTCCATCTACAATTTAAAAAGAGTGGTTTTTTTTTTCCTAGATTATCAAGTAGATCTTCAAAGCATTCATGAACATGAAACTGTGTTGTAGACACAGATAAAAACAGTCTGTTCATATACAGAGGTCAGAAAATGAGCCAAAGGACATTAAAAGGTCTCAGTTATCTGGGAAAAAATGATAAACACTTTTTCCCTCTACAATGGCCCAGAGGAAGCTAACACATAGAAGTGATTAGATGATCCAGGATAGAAGCTCTAGGCTTATACACATGAAAGAAACAATATTAAGCACAAAGCCTAGCTATTTCAAATCTACTTTGTTCCATTTAAAAATGGAAGATACATTTGTATGCATGAAAGTACCTGACCCAAAGCTTTTATGAAAAGTAATGAATTTTTAAATTGTGTTATGAATTTAAACATTCCTTATAATACTCATTCTCATGTCCTAAATGGATACATTTTTAGACATTTAAGTACAAAATTTATTATAATTTACATACAAGGTAACTAGAAGAGAAATTCCTCAACAGAATGAAAAATGAAGCCACAACTGTGAAGAATATAAATATTTCTTTCACTTAATATTTAGAACATAAAATGCAAATTATATTTACACCAGTACATTATTATACTACGAGCTACTTCAAAGGAACATTACTAAAGATCTGGGAGGTTGCTAAACATGATACCTAAGATTTACATATTCTTAATGCTGTAGAAATATTGTGTATGAAGTATTGTTACTATGAAGTGGAAGAGAGATGAGAAAAAGGTATGCAGACATATTTCTTACATGTTTGATTTCAGCGTGACATCACTAATAACATTTTTCATGTCGGTTTTTTTGGTGATTAAATAAAGGCATAACCAATCTTCAGTGTTATTCCCTTAAACATAAATATGATTCTTTTAATTATATTTTTTTCTTTTACTTACATATTTTATGAGATATTTCAGATACTTTCGCTATCAACAGAAACTGATCTGTCCTAAATTCACTTTCAACTGTAAAGCCTGAAAATATAAGGCCTGAATCTGGTTCTTCTAGAACAGCCGGAAAANATATATATATAAAATATATATATGGGAAAGATCTTGATAATGACCACTATTTGATTTTGAGGTACCCAGAAATATATCCCAGGCCAGGGTTACTCAAGTGAAAACTTAAAAGTAAGCTGCATTCAAATTACCTTTCCAGAACAAGTTGCAAAAATGTTGAATTAGATCACAGTCATTACCCACGCAAGGCCAGTCACTGAAACACACACTGCAAAACATGCTCTGCATCTGCCAGGTACATCTAGGATGAGAAGAAATTCCTTCAAAAGTAAGATACATTGTTCTTTCACTGAGTGTTCAGAAATGTGTTGCTGCCATACATTATGCAGGACTCTGTCAGAAATTGTCCTTTTGTGATTTAGAGAGACTAGAATAGTAAAACTCATTATGTTGTTTTTGAGGACCTATTCAGACTGGACACTCAGACCAAACTGAGGTCCTGACTTTTTTTTTGGTTTGTTTGTTTGGTTGTTTTTTTTTAACCTAGAATTGCATGGAAATGTTTGAATTTAGACAAACAGGACAAGCTCCATCTGTACAATTAAAGATGGTGAACTTCATGCAATTTTGGTTGCCATAGCATTCGTGTATCTGAAATAATGAAGCTGTGATCCTGAAGAAGATGTTGATCTGATGTAAGGCCTGAATGAAAATGTCCAAGAGACTGAAATTCTATTTATTTTATCTAATATAACCAGTATGGTATATGGCAGGGATGACCTCATTTAAATGGCTAAGCCAATAAATCTTATGTTTGGAAACAGTGCTGACACAATGAAGCAGGAAACCTTTCAGGTTTTCACTGATGTCCAGGTCCGATGTCCAGATACTAGGATGAAAGTGGGTCATTATAGGACTGTATTTTCTCTCAGTAGCTTCTTACTTGTCTCAATTTTTTTACATGTATTGGTTTTCTTGAGTGCACAGATGAAAATCTTAAAAAAAAATAAAATCTAATTCCTAGAAGGAAACTAAAGAAACCTTCCTCTTGTACCCTACGGAACCTGGAAACACACATGATTGCTGGGACTGAGAAAGAAAAAAAGATTGAACATATGTAAGTCTGAATATATATACCAAATAAAATAACAATAAATAACAAGACTGCAGGAAAGAGATTGCATCTTTTTTTTAGGCAGTAAGACTTTCCTTAGCTATTAGAGAGAAAGAAAGCCCATATTTATTGGCTGGGAGGTCCTAATGCCTCTGCCAAATACTGGAGGAAATTGAATTTTGGACACATACAGTCTGTGGCCCATAATGTTTAGTAGGAAATTCAGAAAGCTTTTTACTGTGAAACACTTGTACTACTAGCTTTTATCACTTTGGTATGAGTGAATACTAAAAAGAATTTCAGTTCTCTCTTTAATTATCCTCATAATATTTGATGTGACCAAGCAACTTGGTTGGTACTCTGAGGATTATGTGATTACAGAGATTAATGAAAAGGAAAATCTTCTTGATGAATAGTTGATGGTTCTTAATTTAAATTGTTAATTAGGTTAGTAGTATTTGATTTGGGTGTACAATCTAATCTATGGCAGCTTTAGTTTCGTGTGTTGCTGAAATGCACTTCACATGCCAGAACACATTTTACTATTAAAAGCATATATTGAAAGAATCCTTTTCACTGTCTTTACAGCAGAGTGAACGTGTTGAAATCAGAAGGCATGGTATTTTGTAAGCTTGTATTCCTTTCTTAGTATATACATTTTTAGATCTATTCTTTGTGATACAGAATACCTAAAAATCAGCAACTGTAATTCTCTGAGCAACCTTTCAGTTATCTAAAATTAGAAACCAGGAGAGAAATGCAATTCACTTGTTCACCTACCAAAACAGCACATTTTCTTGTCTTCATACCTTGATCCTTCTGTGTCTGATTAAAGATCATAATACTACAAATGCTGTTGAAATTCAATGTTATATAGCATATACGTACTGTCTTAATAGAGATTTGTTGATGTATATTAACTTGTGAACTTATGCTGTGGCTTTATGTAACATTGCATTATCAAATCATTTTCCTGATATAGCAAGACAGACTGGATATAAAAAGGATTTTTTTGACCACATGAGGATAGTCAGGCAGTGGCACAGGTAGTCCAGAGAGTCTGTTCAGTCTCCATCCTTGGAAATTTTCAAACACTGATTGGATGAAACTCAAAGCAACCTAGTCTGATCCTGGGTGACCCTGCTGTGAGCAGAAAATTTGACTTGAGACGGCCTGAGACACCTTCCAACAGGAATTGCCTTCTGATCCTAAAAATTACTGTTTAGTTAAGCCCTTGATTATCTACTCTTTCATTGTCTCTCTCATGTCCATAGTCCTTGAGTTTCATTTGGTTTAAATATTACACATAAAAAAGGTCAGACTATGCCTTTCTACATAAAATCTGGGGATGTTTCCAGAAATGTTAGATGCATCCACTTTACAGGACTGAGATATGAATCATTCTTTGCCCTGCCACAAACTGAAGAGTGCAGGGCTTCCTACATTCATTTGTGAAGGGTCAGACTAATCTCTTTAACCTATGGCACATATCCTGTTAGTGTTTAGTGAAATTTAGTAAAATAAGAATTTAAGTGCACATTTTGAAGATAATACCTCCCTAATATTTGAATGTTCTCCAGATTTAATTTTTGTTTACCCCTCTGATTAGTCATTTTGACTTTAATACAGAAGATGATGGTAGGTTTCTGACAGCTGACAGCCATGGATTTTTCACTGAATAGCAGTTATGTAAAGGTGACTGTGTTATCAAGCAAAAATGTCTAAAGTCAGAGTGTTATCTCAGTCTATGACAATATTTGTACAATATACTATTACTTGGTCAGAGCAAGAGAAGCAGAATTGAGCCCTATCCAAAGTTCTGGATAAATGCCTTTCCAGTTGACACAGATGTGTCAGTGTAAGCAACCACTTCCAGTTCTTCATTATTGCCAGGAGAACAGCAAGTGTCTTTCATTGCTTCAGGCAAAAATCAGCCAGGTTTCCCTAAGCAGCATGTAACGGTGGCTCCAGATTCTCTGACTCTTCTTGCCTCAAGCATATTACAAGGTATACATATGAACTAAGCTCCTGACAGATCAGTGGTAGCAATAATTTCCGACGAGGCATCGGGGGTAAGCATAGTGACTTACTGGCTGGGCTTGGTCCAGAAGAAACCATTCTTGCCCTTAGTTAAATTCTAAATTAATATGTTACGTGTTTCTTTGACTAGAAATGTGAAAAGTTCTTTTGTTGTTTTTGTTTGTTTTTACTTTCTCCATAATCTTCTCCCTGCTATGTAGTACGATTTTTTGTTGTTCTTTAATTTGTTTTATGACTTCAATGTTACAGGGAACAACAGTCAGATTCAGTTGATTTTGAACCTTCTTCTGGAATTGTTCCACATTTTAAAAAACTGAAAAAAAGAGAAAACCTCCAAAGAGTAGCAGAAAATCCTCTTTCATCAGCCTGGTTCACCTCACTTAACTCCTAAACCTCAAGTGTGTTGCTATCAAGAAAAGTATTTTTTAAAGTTGTAAATTGAGTTATGATGTTATCACTTGGCTAAATTCCCATGTTGATATCACAGTATGAAAATCAATTCATCTGTGTCATCTTGGATTCCTTTGTAATTTACTTTCTAAGATTAGACATTGCTTCCAAAATGTCTAATCCCAAGATTGTTCTAATGATTCTTTGCTTATCTGTTTGTAACATGGGCAAATTTTGTCAAACGGTTTGCTATCTCTCCAATATATATATAAAAAAAAAGGGTTGGTTTTTGTTTGGCTTTTTTCCTTTTTAAAAGAGCATGCGAAGGCAAATAGCAAATCTGTCCCCGGTAGATATACTCAAAAAGGCCTTGGAGAAGAAATTCAGAAGATATCATGAAACTTGTATGTTAATTTGTTGTTTTGTGAAATAATATTTGTTTATACATGAAGGAATTCTAATCATTCCTCAACACAAAGTAGCAAGAAAGGATTTGAGATACTGGGTTGTGGTATAAGAGACCCAAAAGATTGCTTCGGTACAGAGAAATCTCAAGCTAAGTGAGGGGTAAATGAACCTTTAAGTACAGTGCTTCTGTCTGTCTGTAACTGTTGAGCTCACTTGGACCTGTAAAACACAGTTTTATTTTAAGTGTAGATTAAATAGCACTAGTCATAGGAGATGGAACAACATTCCTTGCTGCACAGGAGTGTTAAGTATCCTTACTAGTAGGAAGATTTGCATGCACAGTCAGATCCTTAGGCAAAAATGTTATGAAGATTGAGATGACCAAATGGACTCATCGGATTTGGTTTTAGTGATAAAAAAAAAAAAAAAAAAAAAAAAAAAAAAAAAAAAAAAAAAAATAAAAAAAAAAAGGGACTACTTTCAAATTCCTATTGAGTGTTGAAAACTTTAGCTGGAAAAAAAAAAAATGAAGAAAGAATGAAAAGTTGCAAGAGTAAAATGTCTATTTTCAACACGGTGATGAATTCTTTTGAAATTAATTTCTGATCAAATTGTGCTCCAATTAAAAAAAAAAAAAAAAACCCCCAAAAAAAAAAAAACCAAAACAAACAAAAAAAAAACCCACAAATAAAAAAACCCAACGTACTGTGTTCCAACCAAAAATTTTATTTGAACCAGAAAGAAATGTCTCGTTTTCATCTTTGGTTAGCTGGGGAATTGGCAAAATTAACAAGTGCACAGCTGTAATGTGGGTTCTCTGTCTCATGGCTTACTTCAACTCCTGGAGTTTCTTCTGCTTCACATGGAAAAGTACAGGGTAGAGCACATAGTAAAGATAGGCTGTGTGCTTTCCTCTCCCCACTGCTTTGGACTGAGTTCATCAAGAGACGAAAACTTCACAATAATACATCCAGGAAAGGTGACCCAGAGAGAAGTAAACTTGAATCAGAGACCTAATTATTATCTGAAATTGAAATGTAAGCAGGTTTCTAAAAGGCCTTGTCAGCTGAGATAAAACCTATAGCTGTGATTCAGAAGATAAGACGGCAATACAAGGAGCTACAGAGCAGTGGAACGATATGATCTGAGCACTGACAAAGGAAAATTATTTCAGTGACAGTTGCTGGATGAAATTGAGGGGTGCAATAACAGAAACAAAAGGTTAGAAAGCAAGTGGCTGCAGTAGTCAAGGTAACAAAATTTGACATGCCCAGCAATTTTCTTGTCATACTGACGTATTGTATTTACCTATAAAAGAAAGGGGGAAAAAATGTATGGGAGAGGGAAAAGGAAAAGGAAAAGGAAAAGGAAAAGGAAGAGGAAAAGGAAAAGGAAAAGGAAAAGGAAAAGGAAAAGGAAAGATGGGAGGGGAGAAAATCATAGCCCAATCACTCATGGGAACCTTCAGCCTGCATGTGTCAGTTTAATTACTGATAAAATCTTCAGACCTGGTAGAATCCTGGTCAGTCTGATTAAAAGCTTTTTATTCAGTGCTTAGTGAACTATTTCTAAAAGCCTAAATGCTATGAGAATTAATGATTCTTGAAAGACCTGGTTTGGATCTCATTTGATAGACAGAAAATCTATTCTGAGTAGGAACTTGCATCCAGATAATCTTCTGTCAGAGCTGTTAGAGGATTGCCTCAAATTCTCTCTTAGAAACACTCCTGTGTTATTCCTCAGCACTCTCCAGGCAGCTAACCAGTAGGATAGACAGAATTACCCTCATAATTGGTGGTGAATCCTTTCCATACTTTTTTCTTAAAAACAAAGAAAAAATCTCCCTCCCCCATAGGAAAGCTGTAAACCAAATACAACAATTTTTCAGCTAGATGAGATATTTCAAGTGCTTTCCATAACAGCAAACCTGCAGTGGATGCCTCATTCATTAGTACCATTTTTTAAACGTAGTATACAACTTTTCAGTACTCCCAAAAGAATGAGTTTTGAATTAAGGCTATGGCTATGGCTTCCTTAGAAACATACATGAAACTGAGGACTGGGTGAGCCCAGGAAATGCTTGATCTACTGAGTGTGTAGTGTTACACTTTACAGTTGTCCTGAGTAATCTATAGTTGTCCTGAGCTCACTGACTGCCTAAAGATGATGCCCAAGGGTTTACGTTTCAGGTTTCTCCGGTAATTTTCTACAGTCATTTCAAAATAGTTTTAGTCAAGAAAAGAAAAAAAGAAATGTAAAAAATTAAAGCATATGTTACTGATTTAAACATTAAACATTGTTTCTGCAGTATTTTGGAGGCACATCCAAAAACAATACCTTGGTCCACCCTGCTTACAGTAGGCATCAGTAACCTCAGGAGCTCATGCTCCATTTTCTAGTTTTGCTAAGTATATTACTTCTCTATAAATATTTTTTAAGTGTATAAGCCAGGTTATTGAGACCTCTGATTGAATATTGCTGAAATCCAGAACAAAGATGGGTTAAGCAGTATACATTACAGTGTGGATATAAATGGAATAGACAGGAAAATAAAAAAAGCTTTCAGATGTGAGTTCTTGTCAGTCAGTATTGTCAGGGACCATGATATGAAATCCTCTTCTGCATGAAATATTTGAAAGGACAGAGTGAGCCTTCTCAGGAAGGTCACAGGAGGATGATTCAGTTTGTGAAATAACTTTTCTTCAGCAAGCTTTAAACTGGATACATAGCAGATATAGCTGGTCCAATGGAACAGACTAAATCTAGTCTGATCTATATACTTTTAATTGTAGGACCTTTCCATCAACTGTAAGACCTACTGATCTGTTCCTACTACCTTACTGGCTTATGCAGACATGCTGTATTGTCATATTATCTACAGCACGAATTACTAGGGAGTAATTCTACTAAGAAATTTGTGGGTTATTATTATTTCTATTTAATTATTATTGCAATTTTCCTGTAAAGATATATTGATTGATTGATTTTGCTTTTGATCATCATTCCTTTTAGTTTTCATTCTTCTGTTGCAACTGTGATGCTACCAGACAAGATGGGGAGTGTAAATGTAATAGTAAATCCCTCTGAACAAGAATTGTTCATACTAGTACATACATTTTGTCTTTCCAACTCACTGTCCCACTATTCATACAGTAAATACTTTGACATCTTCCTTTTTTTAATATGTTTTTCCCCCTTTCTTACTTTTTCCTGCTTTTTCTAATCCTTCTCTCCCTGCATCACTACTAAAGCTAATACCGTTCATACAGTTGTAGGAAAAATGTGACTTCTTTCAAATAACAATAGAACTAATAAAAATTTTATTCTCAAGGAATTTCATATTAAGTACAGAAATATTCTATGCCTGGGTAGTGTAATTATAACCTCCAAATTCAGGACAGAACTTTAATGTCACGAATGCCATTAAAAAAGTACTCAGTGAAAGCAGTGTGATTGAAATCAGCAGGAACTCAGAAAAAATGCCTACCATTAGAAGGATAGAATAAGAAGCTACATGCTTTCTTTACATTAATGCTTTATTTGATAAAATTCTATAAGTTAGAATATTTTGTGACACTACAGCAAGTATTACTAAGTTCCCGGAACTTTGCCACTACTTCATTAAAAAAACCAAACACATGAACTAAGAATATTTTTGACCTGATCACATACCAGTCATTATGATCTACTACAAGGTGAAGAAATATATCACTTTTAACTAAAACAACCAGAAAAAAACAACTTAAAATTATTTTAGCAGAAAAGGAGTAGTTATTAGAAACGTGACATTGTTCAACCTGATATATGAAGTTCTAAAGCAGGGGCTGGGAAGCTGTGCATATACTGCGCTGAAAATGATGCAGGAGAAACAGAAACCTTGCGGACCTGTGCCACAGACGAGTGCCCTTGTAAGGGTTTCATACATCACCATATGAAGGAAAACATAACTTAATTGTTCAGTCATGTCACAAATCTTTAAGATGGCAAAACTATCCTTGGCGTGCAATGGATGTTTGTATAAAAGGTCTTCTACCTGCTGTAATAGATTTCAGTCAGTGTCCATACTCTATCTGTGAATCAACATGTGACTTCTAGATCTAGGGGGTTTTATTTGAAAAATAATTTTCAAAATTAGGACATAATTTTCTAGTGATTACATGAAGGACAGTGACCGTTGTTCCTGAGAGATAATGTATTCAGATACAATTTCAAAGGACCATGTTGAAATTATTTATTTCACGCTAGGCAAAAAGTAATTTAGATTGGCAAATAGCAGAGTATTTAAAGACATTGAATAGCTCTAAAGAAAAAAAAATTAAATCATTAATATATGCATTATCTAACAGCAACTGAGATACTAACAATCTTAATTTGGAATTAGAGGTGAATTTTATAACTTTTCATCAAAATTTTGCATTAATTTATTACTCATCAAGCCCTTCTGAAATGCCACAAAGTCAGCTTGCAAAGGTGATTCAATGTCACAAGGTGCTGGGCCAAACCTATCCTGCAGTGTCATCAGCACATAGATGAAACCTGGTATCCATACTGTAACTGCTTCTGCTGTCACCACTGTAAAACTTATGTGCATGAAGGATGAGGGAGAAAGACAATAGGCCCAAACCAAGCCCCAAATAAGTTACTTTTAGATGCCTTCTGATTTTCCATTTGCACGGTAAATCAGTTTAAGTTCATTTGATATTGTAATTGACAATCTGTTTAGCAATTATTTCAACCACTGAACATCCATTAATAGTTGGTGTAGAACAATTAGGGTCCAAAATGTCTTTTTGGAAAATCTGGAAGAATCATTCCAGTAATCATGCAAAACTAATAAGAGATGGATTCTGAAAAACCTGAATGAAGTCTAATCAACTCTTTTATAAATGCCTGAAGCTGGACTTTGCCTCACTTGCCTGGCTCATGTATAGCTTGAATAATACCAGGCTTAAAGAATTGTAATTTCATCCAAGGTCACAACCTGTGATGCTGGGCTCTGTGAGCTACTGTAAGTTAAAGACTCACCAGCGGTGGACAGAATAGCTGATGTAACTCAGGTGTGGAACTATTTGAGAAAGGTGTTGAGAGACTGAGGGCTGTAAAGCAGCTGGCTCTTAAGGATATGCATCTGAAGAGGGAAANAAAACAACAAAAAAAACCCCAAAAAACAGATGGCAGTGGAGGCTCCACAGCAAGAGAGACAGAAAATGAATTTTGATGAGATGAGGGCTTATCGTTGCTCAGTTCTCTCTGTGACTAAAATAGAAAAAATGTTTGTTTTCAGACAAGATTCAAGATGCATAACTCAGCTTTTATGCAATACGTAACTCGTTATAAGAAACATTAGTTACTGCAGACCCACATTTATTTCCACTATAGCTGATAAATATTAGGCTCTGCAAAAGCCTATGACTCTGTTTAAAAGGAGTATGCAGGTATATGTGCATCTTCTTCATCTTTGTCTTGGTCACAGCACTCTAAAACAGTATCAGAGATCTGGACCCAGTTTCCTTAAATCTCATCTTCTGCAGGGTATGGTGCAACTCTGTGTTGGATCACAAAGCATACTGCAATCCTTTGCAACACACAGCTCTAATGAAGAAGGAAGGAAGTAGCTTTAAATTTCAAGTTTAGCAAAAAGATCTTTTCAAATCTGGATGGATATAAACATAAGCAGAAAACAAGTTGAAAAAAAAACAATAAATAGAAGGGGAGGTTAAAAATCCTTAAAAAATCCTTAAAAATCCTTAAAATCTGTATCCTTCTGATACAGAAATTTTACCGCTTAACTTTGGGCTACGTTTTGTAAAAAATAATATTCGGGAAGTGTATTTTTATAAAGACATCACAGAGCTACTCAGGGTTTGGCACTTCATCTGTAAGTCATTTTGGCAGTAGTTGAACACATAAGGGTAAAATCCTGCTTCATTCCAACCACTAGCAGACCTCCTATTCCACTGCAGAGAAACTAAATTTCAAGTAGAATGTAAAATACTCCCTTAATTATCCATAATTTTACTTGGTAATGGAGCCACATGTTTCTAAATCAATCTAACATGTTTTCAATTAACACCTTTTCAGTTACGTAAAAACACTGTCATCTGTATAATCAGCAGTTTTGTTCTTTATTTTTGCAATGAAAGCAGACCTTCTAAAAGCAAGTGTTATGTTTTTCAGCCAGTAACAGACACAGAGACTTCATTTTATTGACAGCAATTAACTTTTTAAATTAAAAAATGACAGTCACTTAGAAGTAATCCAACATTTTTTGTTCATTTTAACTCTTAATCTCCTAGAACATGTAGACTTATAACAAAAATGTCAAAAATGTGCTGGGTACATATAATCAGAACTCTGAGGCAATGACATCAATTCAGTGCTTTTCTGGGCTATAATACATCAGAGAAATCCATGCTGAATGCTTTTGGGTCAAAACATTTAAAACAGTGACAGCATTTCTTGTTGCTATTATTGTTCTAATTCTTTTTTAAAGACAGCCTGGTTCACTAAGTGACATTGTAAAAGAGCCACATCCATATGTTTGGTTCTTAGAAGACAGTTTATAAACAACAATATATTCGGCAGTGCAATCTGCTTTATAGGTTTTAGAAATGTTTCGTTTTTAAGAAATATTATGTAACTCAGTGGTAGTTCGAAATGTGGCAGATAAGCAAATGAATTAAGGTTTGCATCTGCATATTTAATGCATTTGGCTCAACTTGAAATATCAACTACCAGTCCTAATCTTATTAACCTTTTCAGGGTGCAAAATTCGCAGGTTTTGAAATTTTTGCTTTGTGATTTAATCCTTCCCTCCTTATAATAGTCCAAACCAATCTAAACATTCTAATCAGACAAATAAACCTCACAAATACCAATGAGAAAAGCTTATTTTGGTTTATGAGATATCCCCAGACCATCCTCGGAGTCAGGTTGCCCATGCTAAAAATATGTCACTGTTTGGCCGGACTGCATTCATGTGTGGCTGCAGAACTGGTGTTGGCAACAGGGGTTTGGATTCTGTGACCATGGAATATTTTATGCAGACCAGCATCAACTTGGGAGAGGTGGGATTGACCTCTCTAAGCAGGGTAAACTTATTTTTGCCAAAAGGATGTCTGACCTCATTAAGAGGGCTTTGAAGTAAAAATAATGAGAGAGGGAGAGAGCAGCCAGCAGTCCTGTGAGAGACTGACAGAAGGGATCATAGAACAGCCTTGGCTGAAAAGGACGTTGAAAGATCATTTGGTACAACCTTTATGGAAAAGGGAGCCTAAACAATGTTATTCAGCACCCTGTCCAGTTACGTATTGAATACTTTAAGTGTCGGTGACTCTATTACATCCCTGGGAAGGTTGTTACAGAGAATCATTGTTCTCACTGTAAAATAATTTCTTTATTATATCAAGATGATCAAAGGGCATGGGGTGATGTAACAGCAAGGGATCACAGAAACAGCAAAAAGAGGCTTAGGTGAGGTCACCTCCAGTACTTACACTTACATCAGGAAGGACGTGCTTATGAGGAATCATTATGGATAATGAAGTTCGTGAAGTTCAACCAAGCCGAGTGCAGAGTCCTACACCTGGGACACGGCAATCCCAGGCACAAATACAGGTTGGGAAGAGAATGGCTGGAGAGCAGCCCTAAGGAGAAGGACTTGGGAGTGCTCATGGATGAGAAGCTCAACATGAGCTGGCAGTGCACGCTGGCAGCCTAGAAAGCCAACCGTATCCTGGACTGCATCAAAAGAAGCGTGACCAGCAGGTCACGGGAGGTGATTCTCCCCCTCTACTCTGAGCTTGTGAGACCCCACCTGGAGTACTGTGTCCAGTTCTGCAGTCCTCAACATAGAAAGGAAATGGAACTGTTGGAACAGGTCCAGCAGAGGGCCACCAAGATGATTAGAGGGATGGAGCACCTCTCCTATGAGGACAGGCTGAGAGAGCTGGGACTGTTCAGCCTGGAGAAGGCTCTGGGGAGACCTGATAGCAGCCTTTCAGTATCTGGGTGAGGATTAAAGAGAAGACAGGTAAGGTTCACATTATAGTAGGTGTCTGCTACAGGTCACTGGACCAGGAAGAACAAGTTGATTAGATAGGGCAACTGTAGGGTTCTGAACCTGGGGAGGAAAAATGCGAGATACCGAAATAGTTTAGGGGTGGATCTGCTGGGAAGCGCTTCTGAGGAGAAGGACCTGGAGATCCTGGTAGATAGTAAACTGTCCATGAGCCAGCAATGTGCCCTCGTCCCTAAGAGGGCCAAGGAAATCTTGGGCTGCACAGGGAAGAGTGTGGTCAGTAGGTCAAGGGAGGTCATTCTCCCCCTGTACTCTGCACTGGTGAGGCCACAACTGGAATACTGCCTCCAGTTCTGGGCTCCCCAGTTCAAGAGAGAAAGGGAAGTACTGGAGAGAGTCCAGTGTAGGGCAACAAAGATGAAGAATGGATTGGAGCACCTCCCTTACGAGGCGATCTCTAGAGGTCCCTTCCAACTCTGACAACTCCGTGATTCCATGATTCCATTACCAGCCTCAAATTCACAGATGTTCATCCTTGTGGGGGACTTCAATCACTCTGATATCTGCTGGAGAGACTGCACACAAACAAACTAGGAGCTTCCTGAAGTTCATTAATGACAACTTCATACTCCAAGTGATAGAGGACCCAAAAAGGAGAAGTGCTCTACTGGGCCTCATACATACTAACAAGGAAGGTTTTTTTTGGAATTTGAAAGTCAAAGGTAGCCTTGACTTCAGTGACTATGAGATGATGGTGTTTAGAATCACAAAGGCAGGGAGAAGGGTGAACAGCAAGCTCAAAACCCTGAACTTCAGGAGAGTAGACTTTGGCTTCTTCAATGATCACCTTGGAAGAGTCCTGTGGGATATGGTCCTGGATGGAAGAGGGGCTCAAGAAAGCTGGTTAATATTCAAGGATCACCTCCTCCTGGCTCAAGGGAGTTCCATCTTAATGAGCATGAAGGCAGGTAAAAGTGTCTGCAGGCCTGCATGGGTGCACAATGAGTCCCTGGTCAAAATAAAAGACAAAAAGGAAGCATACAGAGGGTGGAAAAAAGGACAGGTAACCTGGGAGGAATACAGAAACATTGTTTGAGCCTCCAGGCATGAAGTTAAGAAAGCTAAAGCCGAAATGGATTTCAGTCTGACCAGGGATGCCAAAAAAGACAAGAAGGAATTCTATAGGCACAAAGGTAAAAAAAGGAAGACTTAGGGAAAATGTAAGCTCATTGCTCGATGAGACTGGCGACCCAGTTATACAGGATATGGAAAAGGCTGAAATATTGGATGCCTTCTTTGCCTCAGTCTTTCTCAGGTCCCAGAGATCAGGGGGAATGGCTGAAGCAAAGAAGATGTACCCCTGGTGAAAGAGGATCAGGTCAGGGAATACTTAAACAAACTGGACTTGATTAAGTTTATGAGTACTGATGACTAATAGAATGGTTTGGTTGGAAGGGACCTTTTAAGAAATAGTAAGGATAATGAATAATCAGGAATAGTCTGAATGGATTCTCAAAGAAAAAGTCAAGCTTGACCTCCTTAATAAACTTCTGTGATGAAGTGACTGACCTGGTACATGAAGGAAGAGCAATGGATATTGTCTACTCAGACTTCAGGAGGGTCTTTGAGACTGTTTCCTGTAAGATCATCACAGAAAAGCTGTTATGTATGGGTTGTAAAAGCAGACACTGAAGTTTATTGAAAACTGGCTGAATGACGGTCCGGAGAACAATGACCAGCCACACAAAGTGTATTTGGATGCTAATAATTTTCTGTGTAGCCAAGGGATCCATACTGAGATGAGTCCTGTTCAACATATTCAGTAATTATATGGACGATGAAGAAGTGTGCAAGTCTGCAGATGACACAATACCAGCAGGAGTGGCTGATACACCACAGGGTCAAGCTGCCATCCAGAGGTATCTTGGTTGCCTGGAGAAATGGGCTGATAAAGACTCATGAAGGTCAAGGAGAAGTGCAAAGTCTTGCACGTGGGGAGGAACCCCAGGCACCAACATATGCTGGGGACTGCCCAGCTGGGAAGCATCTTGGCAGAAAAGGACCTGGAGGTATAGGTGGACACCAGGCTGAACATAAGCCAGCAATGTGCCTTTGCCACAAAAAAGGATAATGGTATTCTGGGCTGCATTAGGCAAACTATAGCCTGCAGGTTGAGGGAGGTGATTGTTCCCCTTGGTACTGATAAGCTCACATCTGGGCTGTGTACAGTACTGTGTACAGTTTTGAGTAACACAGGTCAAGAGACACAGGGACATACTGGAGAGAGTCATACAATGGGCCACAAAGATGACAAAGGGACTTTCCTCTTATGCAGAAAGGCTGAGAGAGATGGGAAGGCTTAGAGAATTTCTCATCAATGTGTTTAAATACCTGAAGGGATAGTGGAAAGAAGATGGAGCTAGGCTTGTTTTGGTGGTGCCCAATGCCAGGACCAGAAGCAATGGGTACAAACTGAAACACAGGACATTCCCCCTGAACATCAGGAACCACATTTTTATTGTGAGGATGACTAAGCACTGGCACAGGTGACCTGGGAAGGATAGAGAGTCTCCCACCTCAGAGATATTCAAAAGCTGTCTGGACATAGTCCTGGGCAAACACGTCTAGGTGGCCCTGCTGTAGCAGAGGGTTGAACCAGAAGACTTCCAGAGATCCCTCCCAGCCTCAACCATTCTGTAAATCCATGAGTATGTGTATAGCTCTGATGAATCTCACTATGGAAAAATGGGGGTTGAACAAATTCTGAATTCCATACAAACAGTTATTTCAACCAGTTCTCTGCAAGAAATCTCAACATTTAAACTCAGTTTTCTAGTTTTCTATTCCTTTGAAGCTAGAATGCTATTTCATTTCAGTTTGCAGTAAAAAAAAAAAAAATGGCCGTGCTTTTTTTTTTTTTTTTTTTTTTNTTTTTTTTTTTTTTCCTTCCTTACCTTGACAATGCTAAGGTTTGTGACTCTGAGGCAGGTTAGACTGGATGAGTATCCTCAGAATGGAAACTATCAGCTTAATACATCTGTGCTCACCAGATATTTTTTTCCCCAGTAAATATCATATCTTCCTTAACCATTAGCAAACTTTCTTCCCAGTTTTAGGTCTTTTCTGTCACAGGTAGCAAGCTATGAAATTGTCTACTGGCACAAGTGAGTGTGGGAATTCCAGATGTTAGAAGAAGCACCTGCTGTTTCAGGACTTAAAAAATCTGTCTGAAAGAATGGAAATTCTCTGAACCACATTTCCCTGACATTTTCCCTCATGTTTTCACTTTTAACTCTCTCTGTTTTATTTCATATTTGCAATGAAAAGAGAAAGCTTTTCAGGAGTGGACATTCTTAATTTGATTACCTGTAAATCCAGCTGAAAGAAACTTGAAAATATAAAATGTATTATTTCAAGAACATCCTATGAGCAGAAATCACTGAAATTTAGTTTCTATAAAGGACTTTAACATGTTCTTACAGTCAGAATCTTGGAGTTGAATTATTGTGAAAGGTTAAATCCTTCTGGAAGCAACGCTAAGCCATAACAAGCCAGAAATAAGCTATCTTTGTATCCATTAGCATGTTTTTCTAAGGCAGCAAGTTTTATATGATCACACTATCTGTATCTCTGAGTTCCCGTCTAATAGCACTGAAATCATGAACCAGCTTTCAAGTACATTGAAAGTAACAGATGATGTCTTAAAGAGACAAAATTTCTTCAGGTTTCATGAATATCATTAGTAGGAGATTGTCATTTCTTCAATCATTACTACATCAGAAAGGGAGAAAAGCAGTTCTAACTTATCCCCTCACCTGCTCTAAGAGGTAGGAGTCACCTGGCCAATCTAAGGGTGTACTTACATGAGCCTTTAAATCAGTGAGAGCATATGTTGCCTCTGACCCAGAAAAATATAAAGGAGATTTGAGAAAGCATCACGTGTTTTGACTATGGAGGCACAGAAGGAAGCTGAGGATAGGAGGGTGGAGGTGGAAATAGAGCTAAAAAAAATTAGGCACAGGACACTGGAAACAGTTCTGTGTATGGTTAAGTGTCGCTATTTCTAATTTTCTTAGGAGTAAATCTACTGTGTTTTTTTCTATGTTCTTCATTGTCTTCATTGTCATTTTAAAAAATGCACTATTTCTTTGTTTCTCTCTATGCTTTTTTAATTTACTTTTATGATTGTAATGATACGTATGTCAACTAGTTGCAAAGGATTTATTTGTGATTATCTGAATAAAGATATAAGGTTTTGAGGAACAAAACCACCAAACACTACAGCAATTCAGAAGGCTGTTTCTCTGTTCCTGTGTGGAAGATGAAAAAGGAGGGAAAGAGAGAAAAATAATACATCTGATGTTTTTAAACTATGCTTTGCAAATGTATCTCTAAATCACTTAATCTTATTAAGTGCCCTGTTAGCCTCATTTTTCCCCCATAAAAAATCAATGTCATGGCATCCCTGGTGCAAATCAGCTCCAAATCAAAGACTGGATGCTGAGCTGTGATTGCTGAGCTTTCAAGAACAAATCAGGGTTCTGTTTTCTTCCCTTCTAAAGGGAAAAGGGATGGATAACATCCATTTTAACTTCGTTTACTGTTGGTTACCTCTGAGTTTACATTGTGAATGGCACTCACAAGCTAAGGTTTCTGAGAGAAAACTGATAGACCTTAGCTGTGCAGTGAAAACATTCTTATTTAATCTTGTAATATTTGGTGGGAGAGAATCTCAGTTAATTTAAACTGGCAGAGATCTGCTTTGAAAAAAAGAAACATTTATTCCATAGGATAAAATCCATGACTAGAAAGCTCTACTCTACCAGGGATTAACATTGCCTAAAAAACTTACATCATTTCCTTCAGCAAGAAGAGAGTTAGATCAATGCTGAGCCTGCCATTTTTATGTATTTCTCCATTTGGCCTTTAAAATGACCAATTACAGCTGATATGTTCTCAGAACAAAATATGGGTGACATGTCTGCTCTTTCTACCTGCCCTGTGATTTTCTGTTGCTGTTTGTCAGTCTAGTGTATGAGGTCTTTGCCATGGAAAGAGTAAAGTCCCTGGCAGGTGATAGGGTCTCGTGGAAGAAAGTGCATCAAACATTGTTTCAGTCATGACTGTTACAGCTATTCTGCACATTAGTGTGGTTCGTGTCCATCAAGTAAAATGAGCTGGCATGTCTGTCACACAGAGGAATATTACTATCAAATCTGAATAGAAGAATGGGTTGGTATTTCAAGATTTATTCTGTGGGCAAAACATCTACCACCATTTTCATCAAAATCTTGATCCAAATATACACATCTTCTCTTTATTTTAAAATGCTAAGCCTTTATTCAACAGGAACAAAATGTAGGACTGCCTAAGTGAGCTAGTCTACCGATGTTCTCCAGATCAGTCTTTCTCAGTGGTTTTACTGGAGGGAATAGGAAGTTAGTACTTTTTTCCATACTGTATTCATGCATCAAACATCACCGTCTTTCTCACATAAAGAAATGGGGTGATTAATATCTCAAAGCTTTGTGTTACTGTATTTAATAAGGATCAATTTTCAAAGTTTTTCTTCCTTGTGTTAAAAACAATGTCTGAGATTTTGGAGCAGAAGACTGTGATCTGTAAAGATCAGATTTTATTTTATTTGTATTTACAGTAACTATGAAGCTATAGTAATCAAGGAGTCTTTCAGCCTACCACTTGCTGTGTTTCTTTAACTTTTTCAATAAATGGCCTGTCCATAAATACAGCAGGGAGAAATAAAAATAATCTTGTGTTCCCATCAGTTCTTTAAAGTAAACTCTAACACTTTGACATACGCATTTATGAGTGCCCTTGTGTCTCACAAAATACAATGTTCTGTCAAACATTTTAGATACATTTCACGGGTGACAGCAGAGCATAACCCCACAATTAGGCATATGACTATTATTATAATTAAAATAATATCCAGAACTCTAAAGATACTTTTGTACTGTATTTGTACTCTATTCCAGCTACATTGAAACTTCATATCTGTCCAAGTAGAAAAAAGAATAAGATTTGGCAATGCATCTGAGTATGGTACAAATCAGAAATCTACAGGATCAGTGTGTGGGCTTAGAAACTATTTAGTGTCCCAGGTTATTAAAATCTTAACACCTTCAGAGGCCTTTCATCTCAACTTTTAGATCCTTCTTGTGAGTTTGTATGCATGACTAGTTTCAGTTCTCTGGGTTCTATGTATCCATTTGAAAAATCTTGACTTCAAAGGACTTTTTATGAATTGATTGCAAGAAGAGGTGCTGTATCTGGCCCCATGCCACAGACAGTATTACATCTTGCCACTAGCTTTGGTGTTCTTGTGAGTATACTACTACTGTACACACAGGCAGTTTTCACTGTTAACTGGGGTTTGTTTAATTCTAGCATTTTAGGGTTCGGTCTGATTTTGATCAAACAAACAAAAAAAAAGGATCAAATTACACACCTACATTGCTAAACACATCTATGACACACAATAGCTTTTGGTCTTTAGCCAACAGAGCTGATTTTCAACAGCTGATTTTCAACCAGGTCTATTTGCCAGACCAGCACATGCTCTTGACTGGATTTTGGATATTTGATCCAAATGCACTGAATTCATACAATGAGGAATTGAAAGTATTCTACTTTGGCCATTATTTGCTCATAAAACCTTAGTGGACCTTTTCAAATTTTCAGGAATTTTTTCTTTTACCACTTTTCTTTCTTTGTAAATGTCTCTGACAGTGGTAGAAAAGCAGCATGGTATAATTGTTAGAAATTGAAATAACTATTCCAATTAAAGAATGAAAGTTGTCTGTAGAATTTACCTTTTCAGAAAACCAGGTTTTTGCTGTTTCTTTGGTAATGACATGACATGACATAGGATGAAGTAGTGGAGAGATATGAGGGCAAGCCAATTTGAATATATTTATCAGATAAATACCTTCCACCAAAGCTTTAATCTACTTAACAATGTTGTCAATAAGTGAAGAAGACTAATTGGGTAAACCAATACAGTGCTTGTTTAACTATGCAGATTTTTTTTCTGGCTATGTCAGATCCTGCTGATATTAACATGTTTCTGATACTTGTTTTTCTTATAGAATTTGCATATTATAAATTAAAAGAAAGCAAAATAGTAGTGTTAACATTTCTAGTGATGTATATGAATATTTTTTTATTCATGGCTCATTCAGATATAGAAAAATGTCTCAGTCTTTCTCCTCAGCATTCTTTACATGGTGTCATTAATCATAAAGATTACCATGTTCCTTAGACTCTAGAATAAGGCCTTGGCTCTTCTAGAGTGTGTCTTTTATTTCTGTTCAGTTGCAGTTTAGAAACACAAGTGCCAAATGCAAACCATAAATTTTTCCCCCCATAAAAATGACAGGTGTTCATCTGTATATGTGTGGGAATTACTAAGATAACTGCTAACTGAATAATGTTATTGTCATCTTTATGTTTTGCAATATTTCAGGTGTTTCACATATAAAATGCAAACATATTTTTAAATATTACTCTAAGGTCTTTCTGCTAGCTTTATGACTTTTCTGGAGGGTCATCTTATTTTTTCACTTTCTTTTTTTCCCCCACACTTTGAATAGGGGATTTTACAGTTTGGGATTCTTTTCTATTCACACACTAATGAGACAATATATTTTCAAACCTAAACTAATTTTATTTCTTGCCTTCTGTTTTTATTATCTGCAACAGGGTGGTTTCTTTCAATGTATTTTCTGTCCCCAGCATTATTTGAAGCTGAGTATAATATAAGATGGGGCTCTCATTAACTTACTATTTTAGTACACATCCTAGACTGTTGATGTCGGTAGGAGTTTTGACATTCACTTCTTCAGTGAGGCCAAGGTCCATTTAAGTTTATTAATGAAAATATTAAAACAGGACCTGATCAAAAAAAGGACCATAACTCACCAAAACGTGATGCATTGTTATTCATCATTACTTTATTTTTACAGCCCTGTAGTTAGATCCTGTCAATATGACAGAGTAATTTTCCAAGTTGATTTTAATTAATGTTGAGAGTAAGATCATTTGCAAGCTTTTTAATAACATCAAAAAGCAATCAAATTTGCCTGGCAAGATTCAGTGTTGATAAACCTGTAGTGAAGCATCTTGAACATACTTAGGCCTACAGGTGGTAGGGACAAGCACTTTTCCCTTATTCACAACCAACAAAACAAGCCTGTTTCACCAGGTATATTATGCACCTCTTCTGAAGAAATAAAAGTCTTGCTGTGCTGTGTGAACTCAGGAAGGATGTGTCAAACAGAAGTCTTCAAAGAGCTGCCAGCAGACTAGTATGGCCTTTCTTTGTGACTCAAAAGAGGAGCAAATGAGATGCTAATGAGGCATGTTAAATCTAAACCACACACTGCATCTCCTCACAGAATTGCTCTAAAAGTGACATATTCCTGCCACATGATAGATTGGAAAACTCAGAGAACATTCAAAAAATTATTAGCAAGGTTAAAAAAAAAGCAATGACTAATACAGATTTTTTAAAAAGCAATGAAGCAGACATTTGTAATAGGTGCTTTGAAAAAAAAAAAAAGCAGAAACAGCATAGAACAATTCTCTAAGAAACTTCACTGTGTTAGTTAAAGACAACGCGATTGCAAGTGTTCACGGATTAATTTGGTTTCCTATGTGAAGCAGAATATTCTAAGCAAGAAGATATAAACACAAGGTTTTTTGTCAGCTGTTCTTCCGAAGCAACTAAATCCCATTATTTCAGTTACAGCTAAGAATCCAAAAGCCTTTGAGGATCAGGGCTATAACACATTAAAAGGATTTATCTCCTAAGCCGAAAACAGCCATGAACACAACTCAGTGGTAAGGAAAAAAAAAAATTAATGAAACCTATGAGTGATTAGGAAATGTTTAAGAATGATTTATTATGTTTTTTCTAATTGCCTACAATTCCCAACTCTTCAGTCACCTAAAGGGCTTTTATTGAAAAATCTGGGTCAAGAGGGTAAGAGAAAGTAGCAGTTAAATAAAGTCTCCCCCTCTCACATTTGCAATGGAAATGCATTACCCCATTTAAATAAGTATATTGAAAAAAAAGTTAAGGAACACAGGCAATATAAAAGTAAAGAGTGTTCATCCATGAAAAATCTCTGGTTAATAAGGAACAAGAAAACAGAACACAGATACTTAAAGTATGAAGGACAAGTAAAAAAAGTTGCAGGTCCTATAAAATTATGAATTTATTATTCATGATACAGTATCTTTTTAATCAGAATATCTACACAACCGTGCTCCCTGAAATACTAACATATCATTAAAGAGACTAGAAAGGCAGCACATATCTATGCACAAACACGCTTGCATATGACAACACCAGCAGCAGTGGCTGATACACCAGACGGTCATGCTGCCATCAAGAGGGATCTTGATAGCCTGGAGAAATGGGCTAATAGGAACCTCATGAAGTTCGACAAGGTGAAGTGCAAAGTCCTGCACACGGGGAGGAACAACCCCAAGCACCAATGTAAGCTGGGGACCTCCCAGGTTGAGGGAGGTGATTCTTCCCCTCCGTACTGATGAGGCCACACCTGGAGTGCTGTGTACAGTTGATCTATTGATCTATTGATACAATCAATTTCTGTAGCTATTATTTTTTCTTTGTCCCAGAAGACACTGATTTTAACTTCTTTAAAATGTAAAGCAACTTTAAGACATAATAACTGGAGTAAAATTTATTATCTGGTACATTTCTAAAAGTAAATAGAAGAAACATGTAATGTTATTTTATTGACTATTGTGTGAACCTTGGACTGACACCATTTAATATGCCTATAAAACTGGAAGACAATACAGTTCTGATATAAGTTTTTTTACTTAGCAAGGTGCTGATAAATATGAAAGTAATAGGGATACGTCTGTATGAGTGGCTTTAGGTCTAAAAATTTTCATAGATTTATAGAAAAATAGAATGGTTTGTGTCAGAAGGGACCTTTAAAGATCATGTAGTCCAAACCCACTATCATGGGCAGGGACATTGTTCACTAGATCAGGTTGCTCAAATCTAAATCTGCTCTCTTATAGTTTATAATCTTTGTCCCTTGACTTGTCACTACAGGCCTTAGCAAAAAATTTCTGTCTATCTTCCTTGCACTTCTAGAGACAGGGACACATACCCTTAGAAGCTATTCTTATTGACCTTGGCTGGTCAGTTTGGAACAGGTCTCTCAGAGTGGTTGTGGAGCTTCATCCTTCAAGACATATAGAACTCAACAGGACATTGTCGTATTTGGACATACTCTATATCTGGCACTGCTTGAGCAGCAGAGTTGAACTAAATCTCTGGAGGCGCCTTCCCACATCAGCTGTTCATGGTTCTGTGATATAAATTCATAGCAACTTTGATAGATAATGAAAGTAAATGCTGTGCTTCTTGAACAAACAGAGATGAGTTACAAATCTTAACTTTGATGTAGAAATTATTGTTCATTTTTGTGACTTGTATTACGCAGATAATGCATATATCCATCCAACTCTAGGCTGGTTCATTGTTTAAGGCACTTATTTGGCATTGAATACTGTTACTGATTGCAAACAGATCATTAATGTAATCTGATTAATAATATCTCCGTTGAGATCTTCAAATAGTAATATATGAGACCCCTAAATACTGATGAATTACTGCTTAGAATTGCCTCAAGGAACTCCAGGATGCGAACAACTTACATTTGAAAACCACATTATTATGAACAGAACCAAGTGGAAACAATCCCCTACATTTCACTCCTTAAACCTGAGATTCAGGGAGAACATGACAAATTGAGATGCTGACCTCAAAATTATTTATGTAACACATTAATGATCATGATGATCAACATAGTTAGCCAAATAACCTTAAAGCTCTAACCAAAATGTAACCAGGATTTTAAACAGTAGAGCTATGTCAAGTTTTTTGAATTATTGGAGAAAAGCTAAATGTATCTTGCACTATGTATGATACATAAATATAATCTAGCAATTATTTATTAATGTGTTTACTTACATAAAAAGTTCCACTGGTAATAATTAATCCTTCATTTTTTGCAGAGATTAATCATATGTAGCCTTTTCTCCTTTTGATCTCCAGAGTACCCTCTGCCATTTGCCTGAGTAATACGAGTTTTGGAAAAGAAAGCCTAATTCCCAGAGTTTTGGCATCTGGTTGCTTTCTTCTTTATGGCTGGTTCTTTCTTTCCTTCATTAGATTCTCTCAGTAAAAGTAATGGTGTCCCTCACTACTCTAGTGATCCTGACAACCAGTCTTGTGTTTGCATTAGATCACCTCTCCTGAACGATTCCGTCTGCCAGCTCAGTGGGAGTAATAGAGGTGGCTATGTAGACTGCACCACAGATGGTTAAGCAGTAACACAGCGACTGTGAGTAGCTTCTCCTGGCCAGCAATCAGACTTTTTCTTTCCAGGGAAGGGAGGGAAAAGAATCTCCTACTGTTCAAGATTAAGTGAGGGGGTGGAAAAGCAGTCAGGTGAAGTTGTTTGCTTGCCTGCTTGATACAACATTTATTTTAAAAGCTTTTCTGAAGTTATATTTCTGACCGTAACTCCCATGTGTTTTATCTCTGCTTCTACTGTATTTTGCATGTTTAACATCTTCAGCCAGTGGACAATTTGCAAAAGAACAAAAAGCATGACAGTTTCCAAGCCTGGAATTCAGAATCAAAGTTTAATTACATAGTCTGCTATAAATTTACCACGGCATCTTGAGCAATTAACTTAGAGACAGATTCACTGAAGAATTTTGATATTGCAAAATCTAACTTAAAGGATCCTGAGCTCCTGGGGTGGAATTCTAAGTGATTAGACTCCCTGTGCTTTACATGAGACCAGAGGGATGTTAAGGGAGAGAATAAAATTTCATAATAGCCAGTTTAATAAGTAGAAGTAAGAATAAGAAGAATCAGTAGATCATCTCAGTAGCAAACAAAGAATGCTGATGACAAAAGTGCATTAGATCCCAGATTTTACTGAGGCTTAATGTCAAACTTCAGGCTGTAGAAAGTCACCTGACATCTTTGCTTGGAATTTGTAGCTCTGAAACATACTGCTTAATTATGTACCTGAATCTTTCTTACAGAAATGGAAGCAAGGATAGTGCTTCCCTTTGAAAACACTGACGTGGCATGGGAAGGAAAATAGCCTGCATTTTTACTTAACAGCATTTCCCCTCCCTGTGAATTTGAGAGACCTGGGTTCATCTCCTCCCCTGTGTAGACATTAACTCACCTCCCTCCTCGTCTGCCAAGTAGCCACCTGCAATTCAAGCTGTATTTATGCGTAATAACAGATGTAGAATTAAGGGGAAGATTCATTTCCCTTGCACTTGAAGTGCAATATTTTGTAGAAAGCATTAAAGATTCATAGGGTGAGAACTAGGAAAGAGAAAACCTGTTTTGATATGCATGTGTCAAGAGGAAGGAGGAAGGGAAGAGAGCAGCAGCAATACAGAACTGGATTCCAACATCTCCAACATCCTCCATCTAAAGATGTTTACATATTTCATCTAATGTGTCTATTGAAATATTTAATTAATCCCTACTGGATTGTAAGTTAACCACAAGTCTGTATCTATGGTCAAAGCTGATGGAGGATCAACTAATTTAATAAATATTAGCAAAGATAATAAAAATCACTCCTGAAATCAAGTATAGAGAAAAAGGAAAATTAAAACCAAATAAAAGCCTCATGTTAAAAAACATCAAATCAAGCAGCAGAATTTGAGGTGGTATTTTTTCTTAAATATCACTAAAAACCTGCAAAGTTTTGTGGAAGGCTGAGGTATTTGAAAGCTCTGTCTCTACATATTCGCATCCTCACAGTTTTGTCATTGAATTAATGAGTAGTAATCCACTCCCAGAGTGGCTGGTCTGTCTCTATGCAAGGGCTGCACATCCTGGCTCTCCTGTGATTTCTCTTTCAGGATCTGTGATCTCCTGCAACAGATCACCATCAGCAAGAGTGGGAAGCATCTCTCCCCTGAGCCTTTGACACTACATCAGCCTGGTACCCAAAATGCAAGAAAGAACTAATGCTGAAGTAGGACTGAGGCAGGAAATACAGTTTGAGCTATGGGCAAAAGTAGGATGGAAAGAAAGCAGCTGCTCTGGGCAAAAACATTCACAAAAGCATTACGTGAAAGATTTCCTCAAGTGCTACTTATGTTGTCAGCTGCTGATGTTAATGAATAGCACAGTAATAAACAGAAAAAGACTGATGGCCAGGAGGAGGTTGTGTTCTGTAAACTCAGATCAATAAGATGTAAGTCAAATATAAAATGTCTATCCAGGAAACTTAGATCTGAGTCAAATAAAATACAGCCTGTGAACTCAGAAGATTCTAACGTAATTTTCAGCTGAGGGACAGGCACCAAATCCCTGGAAACTTTACACAGATTTCTTGGAAGAATTTGACCTTACATGAATAGACTGTCTTTGTAAGAGAGCCTGTTCTAAGGAAAGTCTTCATTCCATTTACTATTTGAATGTGATGTTTTATGCCTTGTGACAACTGCAAAATCATATCCACTGTATACAGGTCACTTATTTAAATCAAAGGTGTTAAAGTTAGCACTGCATCATTTAATGAAAAGCGTTAAACAAAAAGGTTAACTAATCCTGAGTAGGTCATGGAGTTAATAACCTAAGAATACTCACTGAATTAGATTTCCAAATTTATCATGCCATCCCTTGAGTAAAATTTCAAAGTAAAGATAATGAGGCTGTGGGGAAGAATAAGAGATGTGGGGTATTAGAAGCTAGCAAATTGTGTTTCATTCACTCATAGAATTAAAGTATAAAGACAGCATACTATACCACATATTGACTTCCAGATAGCTCTTTATTCAGACCAAAAACTCGAAAACTCGAGCTAGACTAACTGTAGCAACGTTTTGGTAGTGAGGAGACTAAAAGAGGTAGCTCCTATGAGAAGCTACTAGAAGTCTCCCCCGTATCCTATAGAGCCAATGCCAGCTGGCTCCAAGACGGACCCACTGCTGGTCAAAGCTAAACCCATCAGTGACCGTGTTTAACTTCGTTAAGAAGGAAAAAGGAGTTGCTGTGCAACCACAATTGCAGCTGAAGAGAGGAGTGAGAATACGTGAGAGACACAACTCTGCAGACACCAAGGTCTGTGAAGAAGGTGGGGGAGGAGGCACTCCAGGGACCAGAGTGGAGATTCTCCTGCAGCCCATGACGAAGGCAGGTTGTTCCCCTACAGTCTATAAAGTTTAATGGTGGAGCAGATATCCATCTGCAGCCCAGAGAGGACCCCACACCAGTGGGGCAGATACTCAAATGAGGCTGTGACCTCAGTTCCCTGTGCCACTGTGCCAGTTGGGGGCAGAAGGCAGAGAAACTGGAAGTGAAGTTGAGCATGGGAAGAAAGGAGGGGTGAAGGGAAGGTGTTTTAGGATGTGGTTTCATTTCTCATTATCCTACTCTGATCTTGATTGATAATAAATTAAAATAATTTCCCTCAACTGAGTCTGTTTTGTCCATGATGGTAATTGGTGAGTGATCTCACCCTGTTTCTTACCTCAGTCCTCCAGGCTTTAGTTATATTTTCTCCTCCCTGTTCAGTTGAAGAGAAGGAGTGATGGATCGGCATTCATGGGCATTGGGAGTCCAACCAGGGTCAACACACTGCCTATTGGCATCTTCTCCTGCATAAAATAAATTTGAACATGAAAATCAAAAGAATTAGTCCATCTTCCAAACCGTTGAGTTAAATTCATTGTTTTGGGCGTGCCATAAAGTAGTTTTGTATATGGTCCTTATCTTTCTTTTCCTCACATGCAAGTCTTCTACTGTTTTGGCAACTGGTAAAAATTTTCATCACATTTAATGAAACTAGAAGATGTAAACTAGTGCAGAATAGAAAGAGAAATTCGTACACTTATTGTAACATCATTGATTATAACTGATTATAAAATTATAATCAGACTATAAAGATTATAAACTTTAGGGAAAGACTCAGAAAAAGGAAACATTTGATTAGTATGAAAGGTCAAGAGTACAATCCCAAACATGAGCAATATTTTGGATGTTACTGTGGGCTTTCATAGAAGTCTGATCTCAGAACTAGGAATCTGGTCATCATTGCTGAGCTCATTTTGATTCTCCTTGTACTGAAATGTGAGGAATGTATTAATCCATTTTGGTCACCATGATATTATATGAAATGGAACTCAAACATACATTCCTGTTAAGTGTAAACAAAAAATTAATAGCCATCAGTGAAAGCACAGTAACTCACTGGACATCCACTCTTAACCCACAGGAGGCGTAAAGTCATTCACCGTAGATTAACAGTTTTCCACTCTGGGCAAAGCTGAATGAACACCCTGATATTTGAAAATGGTAAGAGCATACAAACAGAGATTTACGGCAGCTCACCAGACAAGGAGTAACTTGTTACTTTACAGTAACTAGCCTATGTGCTTGAACCTTTAAATTACTGTATGCTTTGAATACAGACAGAGACCTTCAGGTACTGAATCATAAAGTGGGAAAGTGTGAAGACCAGAATAAGAGAAACACTCGTCAAGGAACCAGGGCCACAAAGAAATATCATACATATAGCAAAGATATGCAGGTTCAAGAAGGTGCAGACAAACATTGCCATTTGGACTTGATGTGAAAAACAGACAGGTGTCAGGCACAGAACAAGAGGAGGAGATTAAAACACGTCCTCAGTGGCATAGCAGAAAGATTGCTACAACTGGACTGATAATAAAAAAAAATGTTTTCATAGAATCACAGAATGGTTAGAGTTGGAAGGGAACTTAAAGATCATCGAGTTCCAACACCCCTGCCATGGGCGTGTATACCTCCTACTAGACCAGGCTGCTCAAAGCCCCATCCAGCCTGGCCTTAACCACTTCCAGGTATGGGACATCCAAAACTTCTCTGGGAAACCTGTTTGAGTGCCTCACTTAGTTTATCTATCTGTCTTCTTAACTTTATATCATGTAGGTGGTTTTGTATATTTATTTAAAATCAACTTTAGCCTTTTTTTCTTCTTTTGTCTTTAAAGGAAGTCATCTGAAACAAAGTTATCCACAGCAGAATATTCACTGAACCATCATGTATAAAAATACTTTTTCTCTGAAAAAACACTCCAAGAATAAAACCATAGCATGAAGACTAGATTGATAACTTATTTATCTCATTTTCACATTTTTTTGCTATTAGTAAATAGCTTGCAGTCCTAGAAGCGCTTTCATTATGCTCATTTTTCTGATTATCTATTTGTCATGGAAATGAATTTTTCTATTTATTTTTTTTAAGTCTAAAATTATTTGAATACTTCTTAAGTCTTGTTTAATATGAGAAGAGCATTTCTTCTGACCTTACATGCTTTAATTGAAGTTCCTAACTGCTACTATCTACATTCTGTCACTACACTGCCATTTCAACATGTATCTGATTTCTGCTTTTTTTTCACTATGTACTAAAATCTGAAGTTTCTGTTCAGGCTGTTTCATTCAGAATGTTGAAAGGTGATTACTTAAGGCAGAATTATGCTTAGAAATAAAAAAATAGCAGCTCAGGTAAATTTGTGAACTGCATTTTTTAGTCTTTTTGTCCTGTTCTGATTAGGAGGTGGACATTACTCTATCTGTTCATACCAAATATTCAGCTGCTGGGCTGAATAACGTTGATGCCGGAGATATCAAACAAAGTCTACCATACTGCTGATTTACTCTAAAAATGGCTCAACTGGTTTTGAATCTAAATTTCCAGTCATTTTATACTTAATTAAAAGAGGTGATAACCCATGAGTAACAAATGGAGTGGAAAGAGTCATAATGGTAGGAATTTAAGTCAAATCAGTCCTCAGGAGAGTATCTCTGACCCAAATATCTAGTCCATTTCCTTAAAATATTTTTCTAACCTGTTCTGAAGTTTTAAATACTAAAGGCTACAGTCTCTGCTCCATTTGTCCCCTATTACAACCATTAGAAAATTCTCCCTTAAGGCAAGTATTAATTTCTTTTAATATATGACTTCACATTGTACTCACACTAGAAAGAATAGAAATTAAGAATAACTCATTCATTTCCTGTTCACAGCTGGCTTTATAGATTTAAAGACTACAACTCTGTCTTTCTTCATTGTCTTCCATCTATATTAAATGGCCCTAAATTTTTCAACCTTACTATGTCTTCTAAACCTCTTAGTATCCTTGTTAAGCTCCATATTTTCTCTAACTGGTCCAGATATCATAGAATCATAGAATGGTTAGAGTTGGAAGGGACCTTAGAGATCATCAAGTTCCAACCCCCCTGCCATGGCCAGGGACACCTCTCCCTAGAGCAGGTTGCTCAAAGCCTCATCGAACCTGGCCTTAAACACTTCCAGGCATGGGGCATCAACAACTTCCCTGGGCAACCTGTTCCAGTGCCTCACCACCCTCACAGTAAAGAACTTCTTCCTAATATCTAATCTAAATCTCCCCTCTTCCAATTTAAAACCATTATCCCTCATCCTGTCACTAGACTTCCTGACAAAGAGTCCCTCCCCAGCTCTTCTGTAGGCTCCCTTCAGATACTGGAAGGCTGCTATCAGGTCTCCCCAGAGCCTTCTCCAGGCTGAACAGTCCCA